>NQII01006451.1:101046-121150 GCA_002778355.1 Clitarchus hookeri | reverse complement strand
GTTCTTAAGCAAAATATTATTGAACTGAGTGCGCACGAATGCGGCGCGTTGTCCCTTTGGCGTAATTTTCTAGACGTGGTTAAGATTTTTGTTTGCATGAGGCAGAGGAATATCCTGACATTAGAAAAGTTGGAAGTTACCGCGAATATAATGTAGTGGAGACATCGCTAGGAATAAATAGTGCATTGCACACGATCAAATAATGCAACAAAAATAGACAACTTCAATAAACCTCCATCCGGGCAGAAGGAGAGCGAAGTAAACTTCAGCCCTTTACCGCGGCTATTTAACATTTTGGCATTGCGTCTCGAAAGTCCCCAGGAAAATGTATAGGGAGACGGCAGACCCGACGATGGCGACAGGTACCGACCAGCCAGGAGGTTGTAATTCCAGTAGCCAACATTAATCACCAGCGTAATGCCAGTACTGGGGAAAGGCAACACATTGGCGACTAACAGCAAGGATATTTTATAACTACTTATTTAAGAGAAACCAAATAATGTAGCCTTTAGAGTAATACAAAATATCTGAAATAACACATTTTCACGCAGCAAGTGTTCCCAAAATTAGTTTTCATAAAAATAAAAAAAGTAATGTAAAAAGGTGAAGAACACAAAAGTTTTCAACGAAAAATTTGTGTAAATAATACTGAAGATTTTCCAAGAACTATGAAAATTCGAAGCCTTCCAAGTAAAAAAGCACCAAATTTAACGTAGGGTTGTGACTCCTTTATTATCCTTTTTTTTTTTTGTATAACTGAAAGTCGCTCCGATTTGCCAGCATGGAAGTCATATTTTGGTGCAAAATTATAATTCCCTTTTCCTCCCGAACATAACACATATTAATTTTTTTTAACAAGAATTTAAAGGCAGCTTTTACATTTCACATTCACTCCATATCCTCCTTGCCAGCTCGCATGTTCAGTGACCGTTGGCTCATGAGGACACGACCAATTGTTGAGAAGTCACCTGTAGTGAGCGCCGGCGAGGGTGAAATGAGACGGAAGATGGAGCAGCGGCGGAATGCAAGGGGATGGGGAAACGGGAGCGCCCGGAGAAAACCCCGCGGGCCGTCGGCAACTGTTTCCGCTTTTTTCCCACGTGCGAAATTCCGGGTTATACCCCGCCTGGAATCGAGCATGGTTCGTCTTGGTGGGAGGCGAGTATAGTCCATTCATGGTGACTTCAAACTCTCGTGAAGCCCTGCTGAAGTTCTACTTTCAGGATATTCCTCCGCATTACACAAACAAAACTTAACCAGATCTAAAAAATTACACCAATGGGGCAACGCACCTTCTTTGTGCGCGCTCAGTTTAATAACATTTTGCATTAGAACTATTTCTTAATAGGCATTACCAACACGCCTATTTTCTCTCTGTTTTTATTCATATCAATTATAAATTAAATATAATTTATAGCTAAAGTATGTAAAAATAGAAGTTTAATTTAACCAAAAATAAGATACGCTCATGTTGGCAGAAGCGTAAAACTCTTGCGATGCAGAAGATATTTAGTAAACAAGCAAATGTCATGCATGGGAAGTTTGATTTTAAAAATGTGAAGATGCCGCTAATAGAGTATAGTTTAACAGCTTCACCACCGCGGGCGCTGACGTGAACAATGCAGTGCAGACTCGTCGTGCTGTTGCAGGGGATGTCGACGAAGGGCCCGCAAAAGAAGACGGTGCGAGAACTGCAGGAGGAAAAGCGAATGGAGGCGGTGAAGGAGATGGAGGAGATACGGGCCCAAGAGCGGAAGAAGATAATAGAAGACTGCAAGAAGAAGATCTTCTACCAGAGGGACCACGCCAAGACGCTGAACAGAGCACTGCTCTTCAGCGAGGTCAGTCGGATACTTTTGTAGGTGACTGTACAAACAAAGACGTTGTANTGTCCGAGGAAACTTGGCGCCATTATCAGGCTTACGCGTTGGGACGTGGCGATGGGAGTGATTGCCGGAACTATTTTCACAGCCATACGTTATAATAATAGTTCAGATAACTGAAGTTTTTTTTCCCGTGAGCAAAGTGATGCGATGGTACAGTCCATTCACGGTTAGTTCCCACTTTTCTGAAGCCCTGCTGAAGTTCTACTTCTGGGATATTCCTCCGCCTCATGCAACCAAAGTTTAACCAAGTCTAGAGAATCACACCAGAGGGTCCGCGCACCGCATTCGTGCGCACTCAGTCTAGTAACATTTTGCATAGGAACTATTTCTTACTAGGTATTACCAACACACCTATCTTCTCACTGTTTTAATTGATAATAATTATAAATGAAATATTATAGTGTATAAACAAAGTATTAATAAAAGTTGAATCTAACCAGAAGTAAAGTACTTTTATGTTAACATAAGTATACAACACTTGTGTTACATGACATGTTTGGCAAATAACTAAACACGTCATGCATGAAGTGATTTATCGAAGGTTTGATTTAAAAAATGTGAATAAACCGCTAATAGACTGTAGTAACGGTTCTTGCGATATAGCGGCCACTAACACCGCTGTAGATACGAACGAAGCCGCCTAGAGGAGTAAGCCTCCGTTAGAAGCTGTGGTTAATCCACACTTGAGGGGTTTTTTTTTGTGGGAAATGATAAGGGAGTTGCCAGGAAGTTTCAGGGTATGGAATGCTGTCGGAAAATTGTTCTAACTTAAACTTTAATAATGCTGCTTTTTTTTTTATCCGCGGGACTTGTGGAAATAAAATATAGCGTTTATTCAAATTTAACATATTTTGCCCCATTACTTTCACTTTCCTTCTTTGCATCCATTTCATCCCACGACTCTTAACTTCACTCCTCTGTACTCTTTACTTTTCCTATTAATTATTTCCTTTTATTTTCAACACGCATGCTATGAGGGCCTCGGTAGGATTTACAACCTCCCAAACCCTCGTCTAACCTCCCTTAACACGGCGTATTTGCCGGTGCAAACAAATGACAGTCTGATAATTAATTTCAAATTCCGGTCTATTGAATGTTGCATTTCATTCCGCCTTTGTGTACAGCCCGATCCGACGACTTTTCTTGTGGAACTGTGTTCTAGGTTGTTTCTACAATGAGGATCTAAGATCTGAATTGCATACTTAATTATAGCTATTGGATGTAACTGAAATGAACGTAGGCCCATACAAATAACGAAATCATGAAAGATTTCCTCCGAGTTTTATTAGAGCAATTTTTATGGCTCGAAACGAGGCAGCTCTATTTAAGGTTACTTCTACTACAGGTTGGGAAGATCAATGTTAAAAGCTTGGTAAAAGGAAAATTTTCGCCACTAGGTAAGCGCTAGTGTCAGCAATGTACCAGGTTTTCTCTATTTTATACATTTAAAAACATGATGATTGTAATAACCATAAATAGAATATAAAATAACTTCGTAGCTAGATAAAATATTTCTCTTTTATTTTTCACGTAGCTCAAAATTTTGATTAAATGTTACCTTTTGGAACACTGCGCACCTAGCGGCGGAAATTGTCCCTGTGCCAAACTCCCCCGTAATAAATCTCGTTTTGATCTTAACCTGAGCAGAATAAACCTTAATCTAATCTATAATTTCATTTTGCCAGTGGTATCATCGTGCTGCAACTCAATTTATTTAAATTGTATATAGCTTTTTCTGTAACCGTCCCGGGAGTCGCGATGGCTGAGTGGTAAGACTACTCGCCTCCCACAATGGCGATCCGGGTTCAATCCCCGGCCGGCTCACTCTGGATCTTCGCACGTGGGAATCGTGCCGGAAGATTCCGCTGGTCTCGGGGATCTGCCGTTTCCTCCGCCCCTTCATTCCGGCGTCACCCCATACTCACCTCACTTCACCANTTGTTTCTACAATGAGGATCTAAGATCTGAATTGCATACTTAATTATAGCTATTGGATGTAACTGAAATGAACGTAGGCCCATACAAATAACGAAATCATGAAAGATTTCCTCCGAGTTTTATTAGAGCAATTTTTATGGCTCGAAACGAGGCAGCTCTATTTAAGGTTACTTCTACTACAGGTTGGGAAGATCAATGTTAAAAGCTTGGTAAAAGGAAAATTTTCGCCACTAGGTAAGCGCTAGTGTCAGCAATGTACCAGGTTTTCTCTATTTTATACATTTAAAAACATGATGATTGTAATAACCATAAATAGAATATAAAATAACTTCGTAGCTAGATAAAATATTTCTCTTTTATTTTTCACGTAGCTCAAAATTTTGATTAAATGTTACCTTTTGGAACACTGCGCACCTAGCGGCGGAAATTGTCCCTGTGCCAAACTCCCCCGTAATAAATCTCGTTTTGATCTTAACCTGAGCAGAATAAACCTTAATCTAATCTATAATTTCATTTTGCCAGTGGTATCATCGTGCTGCAACTCAATTTATTTAAATTGTATATAGCTTTTTCTGTAACCGTCCCGGGAGTCGCGATGGCTGAGTGGTAAGACTACTCGCCTCCCACAATGGCGATCCGGGTTCAATCCCCGGCCGGCTCACTCTGGATCTTCGCACGTGGGAATCGTGCCGGAAGATTCCGCTGGTCTCGGGGATCTGCCGTTTCCTCCGCCCCTTCATTCCGGCGTCACCCCATACTCACCTCACTTCACCATCATTGGCTCTCACGACCGCGATGTTAAGAGCAGCTCCAAATCTCTTCACTCACTCACTCACTCACTCACTATAACCGTCCCACTCTTTCAAACCACAGTGTACTCTTCAAACATACTTAAGACAACTAAGATTACCATAAAAAAAAATTCTCGCGTTGTATCGGGCCTAAATATTAAAACTAGGTAACACATTTGCATAGTAATAAAAAGATACACCGTGAACAGGAATCTTTAAAAAATAGTTATGAACTAAAGTTTGATCGTTATGCAATTTCATAAATCACCACGTCCTTTCTGATTAATAAAAATTGAGTTAGGCCAAATAGTTTGAATCCAACGAAAATTTTCCATAGGTAAAATAAAATTTATGAGAGGTGCATTTTAAGATAATCATATAAAAACTTTGCCCAGGGGTGAAAAAAATCCTTAGATTATCTTAAATATATATATATGTGTATATTTCGTATATATCGTATTTCCTATGTGCAATTATCAATCTGAAATACAAACTGTTCGGAAACTTACCGCAAATATCTCGGGAGGTGATTTCACGATGGGGAATGAGGTAGACGCATGCAGTGCAATTTATGTACAGCTCAGCTCAATAGCATGCCAAGGTTTACATGGGAGGAATTGGCCGACATGCCTTTGAAGTATGGCGTGGCAGGTTGCAGTGGCCTGAGAGCACGTTACTTGTACCCGCAGAAATATGCTAATCACGTGATCCGTCATCACGGGACGTATGTCGTAGTTGACCAGCGCATAATGCAAACAGGTGCATTGACTATCGTAATAATCATTGTACTGTGCAGTTGTTTGGCACTTGCTGACTCATTCAAACTTTTATGCGTGTTTAAGCGAGGTCACGACGACAAGGCATGTTACTATGTATTCACAGCATACGATTGTGTTACTTTGTTGCATTTCCCACCCAAGTCCATTTATGATTAGTCGGCCTTGTATAGGTTGTTTACGATGTGTTTGCGCGTACAAATTATTGCCCTGCGTGCTTTGCTCTGTATCGTCGCCACTGAAAAGTTTATGTGTGTTTGAAATGGAAACGGTGGATTTTCAGCATTTGCCAAGAGAAAACCACTTTTTTTTTTTTTTTTTTTTTTTGTTAAGCATGACGTACTACTCAACAAGATGGCATCAAAATTCCATAAATCTTGAATACAAAACAATTGTGTGCAGTTAGAGGTTGGCCACCTCTATAATTTTCTGGAAGGCAGAAGGTTTAAACGCAGGTTTTTTTTTTCTTCATATGTTGAAGATCTCGATAACACCCGTATCGAGGTGTTATCGATACACCTGTCACTGTACCAACCCAGAGAATCGTGGTTTAATTTCACGTTTTCTATATCTTGCGAAGATATTATTTACATATAAACTCGATTTTTAAGGGCCCGTGTCTTCCTTAAGAATCAGGCCAGGCTACAAGTTGCATGTCCACATCATTTTCCACAAGAAATCGCCTCCCGAAATATTTGGGGGCAAGTTTCCGAGCAGCCTATATATCACGACAAACTGTTAACTGCACAACCTTGCGCAATGCAGCAATAAATAAAAACTCGAAGTATTTATAGCAGGAGACGAAAAGAAACATCACATTGCAAAAAGTATCCTCCCTCACCTCCCAGTTTTTACTACCCTTAACCAAGGTTAGTTCGTATCTGCTGGGGTAATACTGCACCACAAAATTTTTGTTTTCGTGGGGGATAAGGTAATAGAAAACACTGCCTGAGAATATAACATTCACAATTTAAAATGCTGTTAACTGTTCCTTTCCCAGTTAATTGTTAAAATTAACTCCTGCAGGTACAAAATAACTCAGTTTTTAATGTGCTATAATTAATTTGATGTAACATGCACACGCTATCGGCAAAGGACACGCCAGTGCAGCAGTGGTTAACACGCTTGCCTTCGAAGTTAATGGAATTTTCGTACGGCTTTATAGTATTTTTTACGTTCGATATTTTATGTCTAAATAATGTACATGTTCCCATTTAGTTTCTCGTGACAACCAACTTCAAATCAATTCAACGTTCTCTACTGTCCATTTAACTTTGTGCATGCATTATCCTTGTAAGTTGTGTATTGCGTGCCTGTGCGTTAGCTGTAGTGTCGATGCAAGAATTATTTTTTAAAAATATTTTCAAACAAAATATGATTTTATTAAATACAGATCATAAGTACACAACCAAACAAAATTTCTAACTGCCGAGTTTCATAAATGGGAAATCACTTCCGTAATCTACAAAGGATACGACGTTGTTTAAAATGGCGAGTCTTGCATTCCTGCAAACCATATATTTTTTTAGTCCAAACATGAATGTGATGTTTNTTTTTTAAAAATATTTTCAAACAAAATATGATTTTATTAAATACAGATCATAAGTACACAACCAAACAAAATTTCTGACTGCCGAGTTTCATAAATGGGAAATCACTTCCGTAATCTACAAAGGATACAACGTTGTTTAAAATGGCGAGTCTTGCATTCCTGCAAACCATATATTTTTTTAGTCCAAACATGAATGTGATGTTTNGACGTTGTTTAAAATGGCGAGTCTTGCATTCCTGCAAACCATATATTTTTTTAGTCCAAACATGAATGTGATGTTTACACGTTTGTGTTTTAGTTTTGTTATTGTGTCTTATATTCCAAAAATCTGAAACAGTTTATTTAAATATTCAACATACTGCTTATTACTTTGTTACGAACGTGACTCTTAGATGTAGGTATCCATTAGGAGGTGCAAAGGATTCTAAACTGAAAAAATACATGACAGTTTTATTAAAACACATATTGGCGGAAACACATTGTGAACAAGAGACGGGTACATACCCACATGCCAGGATGAACTGGACGCAGNAAAACACATATTGGCGGAAACACATTGTGAACAAGAGACGGGTACATACCCACATGCCAGGATGAACTGGACGCAGCAGGCTTGTGGCTTGGCTGGTAGGCCCGTCTTTCTTGACTCCTGCTTGTGTGTTTACAATGGCATGACATTGACATNCAGGCTTGTGGCTTGGCTGGTAGGCCCGTCTTTCTTGACTCCTGCTTGTGTGTTTACAATGGCATGACATTGACATAAACAAACAAAAAGATGTGGAGCATGGCTCACCTTTACACGAGCTGTTTGCAGTGGCGTCCTCCGACTTGCAAGCAGGCGTTAACTCACGCACTCCGTCAAAAGTAGCGTGTGTTTGTTGAACGTCAAGGCGGGCAGCAAGAGTTCTCGCAGTAAGTCCCCAGTGCGCCTCGACACCTAGTCGAGGCGTTCCCGACAATGACAATGAACCCGCTCGGCTCCGCACCTGTATACTCCGCTCGACCCACACGTAAGTGGGGGCCGCGGTGGCGTAGTGGTTAGACCCACCCCCCGTGGCCAGCTAAAAGCCAGGCACGCAATATATTTCTTTTCACCCCCGCACCAATGCCCTTTCTGGGTAATGTAGGAGTATAAGCATTTCCTTTAGTTTATCATTGTGTTTTCTATCGTATAACTTTCCTTCCTTTGGCTCTCTCGGGCCACGTAACTTTAAATTTTGGTTTTATTACTTTACACACCATCACCCTTTGAATTATAATTTTTGTATATGATTACAGACTATATTTTATTTTACCGCCAAGCTGCTCGGAGGGTGAGTGTGGCGCGGTTGATCCTGCCACAGCAGGACTCTCACAGCAACCTGGGGGGTTATTCTCTATATTCTAATGTATGCATTTCTACTCTACTTTTCTAAGCCATTGTATAGCGGTTCTACAATATACAGTATTAACTATATCCATCTCTTCGTTAAACAGCCGCCTTTGGACCCATTTTCGATTCCCCTCCCCACACTTGTACCTTCCTTCAGTCTGGATTACCATCATTTAATTCTCCTGTTCCATGTTCCATTGCCAAGTCCGTATATTTCCAGTCTCTACTATCCTGGTATTGCTTAGGTCATTATCCCCCCTTTGTTCATTTTCCTGGTACGTTGCCAGATCTGCATAGTGTCTTCTAACTTCTTCAGAGTGGGGGGCAACTCATCAGTTACCTTCTGACGAATCCTTTGAAAGTTCTANGCATAGTGTCTTCTAACTTCTTCAGAGTGGGGGGCAACTCATCAGTTACCTTCTGACGAATCCTTTGAAAGTTCTACGTATTTGCACTGGGATTACCCAGACTGCGTAGTGGGTCCGCTCCTA
Source organism: Clitarchus hookeri (assembly GCA_002778355.1). Lineage (NCBI taxonomy): Eukaryota > Metazoa > Arthropoda > Insecta > Phasmatodea > Phasmatidae > Clitarchus > Clitarchus hookeri. The sequence continues at coordinate 112,344 of NQII01006451.1, read as the reverse complement.
CTACAAAATTTATGTAGCTGTTTTACATTTGTCCACTTTAGTTCAGCAGGTCCGCTCCCAGAATATAAGTTTTTATATTGGTTTTCTTTGCAAGTATTAGGGCGTGGTATCATTTTCAGGGAGAAGTTTCTTCCATTTCTTGTGGATTATTTTGTATCCACAGATCAAACTCTTCTAATCCTATAGAGTTTTCCCTCGCATATTCCTCCATTATTTTTGCCTTTCCCTTGTCGGACGTCATATCACGTAAGTCACGTCCATTTTCTTCAAGTTTAAGTCGTCTACAGTATTCAATTCTTAAGTCCTCAATCTTAGGACAATATTGTAGTACATGTAATATTGTGTCTTCAGTGTTGCATATCCTACAGAGAGGGGAGTCTACCAAACTAAATCTGTATAGATTTGCTTTGCAATTCCCATGTCCTGTTAATATCTGTGAGAGATGATTAATCAGTCGTGATCCAGTTATGACAGACTCTATCCCCTTATGTCAGGGAATATTCTGTACGTTGCTCTCCCCTTCTCCGAGGCATCCCATCTCTTCTGCCGGAGGTCCAGCGTCTCTCTTCTGACTTCATTCTTCCTTGCCGCAGTTGCAGATCTTCCATCAGTTTCATTCATTAAACTTCCTCGTTCTATTATTAACAGATCGAGGGGGATTATTCCAGCTGTCACTTGCAATGCTTCAGTATATGTTGTCCTGTATGCTTTTGTAATCGGAAGCAATGCAGCTCTCTGCGTCTTCAGTAGACTTATCTCTGTATGCACTAATCTTGCTTTTTCCATGCCACACTGCAGATCCGTACAATGCAATTCCCAGGAAGACACTCGTGTACAACATTACCATGGTTTTAAAACCAAGCCCCCATGATGATGTAGACGCTGCTCTCATTTTCGTGAAAAAACTTACAGATTTATGAATGAGGTACCTGATGTGATCCTGGAAGAGTAGCCTGCTATCCAATATCACTCCATGATACGTAACTGTGCTCTTTATCTTCACTGATCTTACCTTAAATATTATCGTTGGCGATCTTTGGAGTCTTCCCTTTAGTAGCATTGCACTGGTTTTCTCAACAGAGAATTCCAACCTGATTATCTTTACCCATCTCTCGATCTGCTGTAATGTTTCTTCTGTTTTGTGTTTCAATTCAGCTTGGCTCCATGCTGGAATTATCACAACAGCATCATCGGGGTAAGCAAATTTCTCACATTCTTCTGTCAGCTGCAAATGCAGTAGTGAGTCAAAAAGGACATTCCACAAGACAGGTCCTAGGACCAATCTCTGGGAACGTCCCTTAGGCATTATCTTCCGTAGACATGCTGTTCACTTTGTACTTAATTATTCTCTTTGCAAAGTAATTCATTAATATCGCATAAATAATAGCTGGATACTCCTTCTCTCTCAGCTGCCAAAGCACTCCTGGCCACCGTGCATTATCGAAGGCTCCACGTATGTCAAGGAAAACTCCCTAAACATACGACTGTCGACAGGATTTTACCTTCTGAACCACATAAAGTACAGCCCTTTCTATGCCTCTGCCTTTCCGAAAACCACAATGTTGCTTATGTAGTCCCTCAGTTGCTTTTATAAACCCTAGTATCCTTGGTTTACTAACTTTTCCAGAATTTTTATGAGCATCGGCAATAATGTAAGGAGTCTGTATGATTTTGGGTTTGTTGGGTCTTTATTTCCCTCTTTATACAGGATCTTAGAAATCCCATTTTTTCCATATATTTGGGAAGCATCCATTATGTAGACAATCGTTCGTCAGTGCAAGTAGGTCCTTTCGTATCCTGGGGTACACTCTCTTGACTATTTCAGCAGCTATCCTATAATGTCCATATGCCTTATTATTTTTCAGCTCCTTCACTATTCTGTCAAGTTCTTCTAAATCAAAATCTGCAGTATTCAAAGTGTCTGGAAACTGTGTCACTCTTTCTCTCTTCATGCGATGTAATTCTTCTTCACATTCGCTGTTCTCTGGCAGGAGAACCTGGATGAGTTCTTCTGCATTTTCCTGCTGACTGATCATCACTCTTCCCTGGATTCTTAGGCTCTTCACGACCTGGTTACGCTTAACTTTATTTGCGAGTATTTTACACACTAACCCCCACGGATCTTCATTCCCTTTCTCGGTCACAAAACTTCTCCAAGATTCTCTCTTCTTATTCTTCAGCAATCTTGCACATGCCCTCTTCTGATTTCTGTATTCATCAACCAGACTTAGGCATCGAGTCTCATATCTGCTTCTTTTCAGGTTTCTTCTTATCCTCCGCACTTTTTTTTCCTCATATCTTCTGGTTTTTCATCCCACAATCTGTTTAGTGGAACACCAGGGTTGGAAGTTCATAGAGTTCTGTTACGTGTATCTTGGATAGGTTTTGTTAACTCTAATGCTCTTTGGTGCACATCTTCCGTATATTCTGCTCGGTACCTGTGGAGATTATTCATTAGTACCTCATCGAATCTCTTCCACTCTGCGCCCGTATGAATGTATCTTGTACGTTGCACTTCGCCACCTTCTTTGGGGCAAGGTGTATAGATAATCAAGTACATAATAAACCGATGATCACTTGATGAGTCCTCAGTATCTGTCCAATTCGTAACCAGTCTGGCTGTCTTTCTTGATGCCAGAGTCACGTCCAGGAAAGATAATGAAACATACGTTAGGAGGGATCCAGGTTCATTGGCGAAATGGAGGTCGTTCGCCAGTAAATAGTGATCGATCGCCATGCCCCGATCGTCTGTGGCAGGTGAATTCCACTGGCCAGATTTGGCATTACCATCAGCACTGATTATCAAGCATTCCACACCCAGTACTCCAATCCATTCGTCCCACTTCTCAAGATGAACTTGGAGATCATCCGAGTACTGGAAGTAGGAGCTGGCCAAATATATACTAGTTGCTCCCAATTCTAAATGAACACAGACGTGATGACTGTTGGACAAATTGTCCATTGTCATTATGTTCAAATTATTTTTCATCCAGATAGCCGACATTGGGTTATCACCAAATGTGAGAACCATTCCTGGCAATCCAATCATTTCTCAGTGTAAAGCGTAAGGTTCTTGCATTAGTACTATGTCAAGATTTCTTTCATTAGCAATGATCATTACTTCAGATGTTGCAACCACAGATCTTTGCAGGTTAATTTGTTCCACATTAATTTTCATTGGAGAAGTCATTGCGCTCTTCAGTCAGTCCCATTCCAGTTCCATTGAGAATGCTTTCTCGTATTTTGGGCATTTCTTAGAATTGACTCGATGATTTTACTCCTTTTTGTCTTGAAGGCAATTTGCACAGACAGGGTTTTCTTTATTGCCTCTACATTTATCTTTATCGTTGTATTTGTACCCTTCCATTCCACATGTCGAACACCTTTCAATACTTTTACAATGTTTGCTCTGATGTCCATATTGTTGGTACTTAGCACCTCATTGGAACTAGAAAATCTCTGACTTTGCAGGCTGCATAACTAATACATATCATTTCTTGGCTGATCAGTAAATGCCTGTATACACAACGACCCTCTAAAACAATTTTGACAACCTCCTTGTTCCTTCCAGTCCGCAGACGGACTGTCACCTCCTTTGTAAAAATATATTTCTCGATTCCTTTTTTTCTCTATGTTTTGCTTCCAGATCCTTGCTATCGGTTCCTCATTGTCTTCATTCCTTGAGACATCATAAATTATTACTTTCGGGCCTTTTTTTCTCTGGGTTTGTCCAATCGAAGTCCCAGTGACCTCAATCCTTCACTTGCCCTTTTATCGATTGTGGCTTCGTCACCTGCCTCTACGAGAACTCCCCCACCTCTTACTTTCCAGAAATTCTTCACCTTCCAGCCCTCCTCGACAGGGTTCACTATTTCCTGGATATTCCTTTTTTGTTTCTTCACTACTTTGCCCCTCTTTCTCCGGATATGCCAGTATCACCTCCCTGGGAGGTTTTGCCTCCTGAGTAAACTTCCTCACCGCCTTTGTCACTTGGCAAAAGGTTAGTTTTGGTTTATCCACTGGTTTGTCTGGTGTTTTTTTTTTTTTCCATTCTTGCTCTGTTTCTGGTACATAATTCCAATCCCTTCACATACCCTTGCAGGGAGACATACTTTTGCAGTGTCCTGTCGAAGTAAAACTTTAGAAGGTACACCTTCGGTAAAAGAAAATTGGCATTTTCTTTGTTTACATTTTTCTTTTACAAAGTGCAGTAATCAAGTACTTTCATAAGGAGAGCGTCAGTCTCTGTCTGTACTCTCTCCAATTCCTCCATCTCGACGCCTGGATCTCTTCCAATGCCCATGCATTCGTCATCCTCTGAACCATCATGGTAATATTCATTGACAAGCTTCAGCATTTCCTCTGCAGGTTGTTCATGGATAAGCGGACGGACCGCTTTCATCCATTATGTGTTATGTCTGGATTTCTTTATTTGTGTCCAGTTCATACATTCATCCATCAGGGCATATATTCCCTGAGATTTGGGCACTTTAGAAGCTAGTGTGACTAACTCTTCAATTCTCTCAGGTTTGTTGCCATGAAATTTTCTTACAGGAAGGGAGACCGCCACTCTGCTGCACCCATTGTCACAATTCAATAATACACATACCATAAATACTTATTAAAAACAGACAAAAAGGCACTGTTTCACTTGTGTATTCCCAAGTATTCTGTGGCAGTACGTTAGTCTTCACACTACTTGCTGGTGTTTCCAGGCCAGCAGCGCTGCTGACGACGTTGTCAGCAGTCCTCCGCTATTTCGACGGCTGGTAGCGAGCAACTCGCTTCCATTCCGGCACCCGTATTATGCTGACCACACATATCGCACACTCGTACATATACGCTCGTGGGACATGTGCTTACCGCACGTGCTACACACGTCCGTCCTGTACGGCCGCCAAGAGCAGACTAGCCGTAGTGGTTGGACTACTCGCCCCCGTCACACCTACCCGAATTGGGGTTGAATCCCGGCAGCGTCGCTCCCGGATTTTCGTGTGGGAATCGTGCCGGACGAAGCCGCTAGTCGGCGGGTTTCCTCGGGAATCTCCCGTTTCCCCCCGCCGTTTCATTCCGGCGCTGCCCCATACTCTCCTCAATCACCGCATGTAAGTGGTCCAGGCAGTGCACCAAGTTCAAACAGAGTGCACATAGTTTGAGGCCTGTAGCTCGATATGGAAAAGTTTCCGACGAAATGTTCCTTACATCAAAACGTTTTCCTGGGCATGTCCTACCGCCCCTTATAATTATACCCAAAAATTTCCTAACATACAGTATATGGTTTCACCCTCGACTAATAAAGAGCATATTTCTAAAAACCTTCTTTTCCCGTAGCATTTCTATTAATGCATGAATAAGTTGAACATCTATTCTGTTTTTGCGTTGCCTATGTCAGTTTTTCCTTTTCCCTTCTCGATTGTAGGTTATAATACTATAGGTACACTTAGGGAGGTAGTCATTGCCCCAATTGCGACCGTGGCTACCCCGCCCCTCTCTGGCACGATGTTATGCCTTCTTGCACGAACCCCCTTCCTTCTAGGCGCACGGGGCTTAGTCCCGAGACGCACATACGGGGCGTTACCTGCCTCAGACGCACATTTAACAATTATACTAAGAGTAGGTTTTAAAAAACCAGTAATCATGTTGCAGGTTTTGAGGGAGCGGGAGGCACAGGTTCAATTCAACAAGTACCTGGACGAACTGGAGACGAAGAGAGAGGCTCGTTGGGCGGAGAAAGTGAAGGAGAATGCACTGGATTACGAGAAAGACAAAGCGGAAGCTGAGAAGAGACGCAGGGAGGAGATCATTAAGTTCAAGATGATACTTCAGGAACAGTGAGTTTTTTAAAGTACACTGCTTTTTTATTTCTTGTAAGTCTGAAACGCAAATCTGTAAACTTACTTTTTTTTGTCATTAGACAAGTACAAAGCCAGGTCTATAAAAGAGGCAATTATTGTTTGACCAGTCGGTCTCCTGTGACGACAATCAATCTTGTGCATACGATTCCTCGGCATTTTTCAATCTGCAAATGGATAGAATAACCCAAATATATTAACTTAGGTTAGGTAAGGTTATGTGGGTTTAAGGTCATTCGGAGGGCTCGAGTTTTTGAAGATAGAAACCCGATAACAATAAAATGCTTGTGAGAAGGGTGCAAGGTCGTAAAAGTGTTGGCTTACCTTCCCCTCCTTCTCTTCAGGAGTAAAGGAAGGACACAGTAGGGGGTGGACGTGGGAATTGACCCCGCGGCCAGTGGTTTTTGTACCTGCTGCCCTCGTGATGTCATTACTAAATTACGACAGGACATTCGAAGCAACGTTCGGTCCAGGATGAAGCGTGTGTGTTTGTATAGGTGGTTTAGTTTTTTTTTTATATATATAAAAATTGTGAATTCTATGGTAGCACTGTACTCAAACGACTCTTGCAATATACAAACGGCATGATTCACCACATTTTCCCGAATGACAGCTATCTGTTTTGAAACATTAATTTAAAAAACACGCTTAGTTACACTATACGTTACATCTCGACTCAGGAAATAAAAGCACTGTATTAGCTCTTCTAACACTCCTGTATGATATGTTAAAAACACCACAAAGGAATTACCGCACAGTGTCGCAGAATAATTAAAACCAGTTCTTAGTTGTAATAAAATTTGGTCGGCCATAGGGTTACAATTATTATAAACATAAAGAGCCCCACTACAAATAAATGCAATATGATTATAAATTGTATGTGTTACTAAACATAAAAACCCTAAAAATAAAATATATCATTATTTTTATTTATTTAGGTTTTATATTTTTGTAATACTAGAATATTATCATAATTAAATAATTTTTCTATAATAGAAAAAAAAAATTTGTCATGCAAAGAATGTGCGAGAAAAATACACTATAGGTCTGAATGCCAATACTGTTTTCAGTGTTGTTAAAAGGATCATGGGCGGAAAATAATTTTAATACCAAATTAATTTTTAAATTTTATTTAAACACTATATACAAATTGTACGTGACCCAAAGCATGAATATCACCAGTAGTACCAACTAGTTTTCGAAACATACACATTTCATCACCTAATTCCATCCTGCCTAAACAGAGTTTTGCATCAGAGATTTATTGTACCAAATATACCGTAACATAACATTTACCCTTTATGCAAGCATGTTGCAAATGTATGTTTTACAAAACAACACAAGTATTGCAAAAAGTTTCATTTTGTACCATAAAAATAAACAATATACACAAGCTGTCTGTTTACCATTGTTCTCTTCTCTTTTATTGTCAACTCTCCACATTGATCAATACCGTGTGTGACCTGCTCGAGAACTCACAAGATCCCTGACGCACCGAGGCATACTCAGAATGAGGTTATCCAGTCACTCTTGTGGCAAGTTGTCCCATTCTGTCTGCGCGGCCAATATCAGCTCCTGTACATTGCAGGGTTGTTGATGGTGTGCTTGAATGACAGTTTTCAGAAGGTTCAAGGCATTTTCTATGCGGTTCGTGTTTGGACTTACTGGTGGCCAATCCATTCTTTGTATACCGGCTTGGTTACATTATTGATCAACGACTTTTGCACGGTGTACGCGAGCACTATCATCTGCCAGTCTGGAGGACATCTGTGATGTACCATCGAGCTGTCATTACGCCCTTAGTACGAACTAAAGGCGTTCGACGTTCAAGCACGATTCCTGCCCAGACCAGGATTCCTCCACCTCTGTATGCGTAGACTTCTTGCATAGCACGACGCCTTGCCTCGTCTTCTCCACACCCTCAACCTTCGGGAATATGGCCTTAAACAAATCCTCGTCTCATCAGTGAACAGACCGCGGGACCATTCTTCAGCTGTCCACTCGTGATGATCTCGTGCCCATTGCAAGCGGTTCAGCCGATGTTGTCTGTGGCAATAAGGGGGTCTTGTAGCACGTAGGCCTCAATCTCGAAAACGATTGCGTACGGTCTGGTCAGAGATTTGTACACACGGGGCTGCTTGGAGACGATCTCTAATCTCCNACCTCGCTGTCAAGAGCCGCCCAAATCTCTTCACTTACTCACCGCATGTAAGTGGTCCAGGCAGCGCACCAAATTCAAACAGAGTGCGCATCGCTTGACGCCTGTAGCTCGATATGGAAACGTTCCCGACGAAATGTTCCTTACATCAAAACGTTTTCCTCGGCATGCCCTACCACCCCTTATAATTAAACCCAAAAATTTCCTAACATCCAGTATATGGTTTCACCCTCGACTTATAAAGAGCATATTTCTAAAAACCTTCTTTTCCCGTAGCATTTCTATTAATGCATGAATAAGTTGAACTTCTATGCTGTTTTTGCGTTGCCTATGTCAGTTTTTCCTTTTCCCTTCTTGATTGCAGGTTACAATACTATAGGTACACTTAGGGAGGTAGTCATTGCCCTAATTGCGACAGTGGCTACCCCGCCCCTCTCTTGACAAGATGTTATGCCTTCTTGCACGAATCCCCTTCCTTCTAGGCGCACGGGGCTTAGTCCCGAGACGCACTTAGGGGCGTTACCTGCCTCGGACGCACATTTAACAATTATACTAAGAGTAGGTTTTAAAAACCCGGTAATCATGTTGCAGGTTTTGAGGGAGCGGGAGGCACAGGTTCAATTCAACAAGTACCTGGACGAACTGGAGACGAAGAGAGAGGCTCGTTGGGCGGAGAAAGTGAAGGAGAATGCACTGGATTACGAGAAAGACAAAGCGGAAGCTGAGAAGAGACGCAGGGAGGAGATCATTAAGTTCAAGATGANAATGCACTGGATTACGAGAAAGACAAAGCGGAAGCTGAGAAGAGACGCAGGGAGGAGATCATTAAGTTCAAGATGAGACTTCAGGAACAGTGAGTTTTTTAAAGTACACTGCTTGTTATTTCTTGTAAGTCTGAAACGCAAATCTGTAAACTGACTTTTTTTTTGTCATTAGACAAGTCAAAAGCCAGATATATAAAAGGGGCAATTATTGTTTGACCAGTCGGTCTCCTGTGACGACCATTAATCTTGTACATACGATTCCTAGGCATTTTTCAATCTGCAAATGGATAGAATAACCCAAATATATTAACTTAGGTTATGTTGAGTTTAACTTAGGTTAGGTAAAGTTATGTTGGGTTAAGGTCATTCGGAGTGCTCGAGCTTTTGAAGATAGGAACTCGATAACAATAAAATGTTTCTGAGAAGGGTGCATGGTCATAAAAGTGTTGGCTTACCTCCCCCTCCTCCTCTTCAGGAGTAAAGGCAGGACACCATAGGGGGTGGACCTGGAAAGTGACCCCGCGGCTAGTGGTTTTTGTACCTGCTGCCCTCGTGATGTCATTACTAAATTACGACTCGACATTCGAAGNTATAGGTGGTTTAGTTTTTTTTTTATATATATAAAAATTGTGAATTCTATGGTAGCACTGTACTCAAACGACTCTTGCAATATACAAACGGCATGATTCACCACATTTTCCCGAATGACAGCTATCTGTTTTGAAACATTAATTAAAAAACACGCTTAGTTACACTAGACGTTACATCTCGACTCAGGAAATAAAAGCACTGTATTAGCTGTTCTAACACTCCTGTATGATATGTTAAAAACACCACAAAGGAATTACCGCACAGTGTCGTAGAATAATTAAAATCAGTTCTTAGTTGTAATAAAATTTGGTCGACCATAGAGTTACAATTATTATAAACATAAAGAGCCCCACTACAAATAAATGCAATATGATTATAAATTGTATGTGTTACTGTATATCAAAACCATAAAAGTAAAATATATCATTATTTTTATTTATTTAGGTTTTATATTTTTTAAATACTAGAATGTTCTCATGATTAAATAATTTTGCTATTATAAAAAAAAATTGTCATACAAAGAATGTGCGAGAAAAATACACTATAGGTTTCAATGCCATTACTGTTTTTAGTGTTGTTAAAGGGATCATGAGCGGTAATAATTTTAATACCAAATTAATTTTTTTATTTTATTTAACACTATATACAAATTGTACATGTCCCAAAACATGAATATCACCAGTAGTACCAACTAGTTTTCGAAACATACATATTTCATCACCTAATTCCAACCTGCCTAAACAGAGTTTTGCATCAAAGATTTATTGTACCAAATATACCGTAACATAACATTTCCCCTTTATGCAAGCATGTTGCAAATGTATGTTTTGCAAAACAATACACAAGTATTGCAAAAAGTTTCGTTTTGTACCATAAAAATAAACAAAATACACAAGCTGTCTGTTTGCCATTGTTCTCTTCTCTTGTATTGTCAACTCTCCACATTGATCAATACCGTGTGTCACCTCGAGAACTCACAAGATCCCTGACGCACCGAGGCACACTCAGAATGAGGTTATCCAGTTCACTCTTGTGGCAAGTTGTCCCGTTCTGTATGCGAGGCCAACATCAGCTCCTGTACATTGCAGGGTTGTTGATGGCGTGCTTGAATAACAGTTTTCAGAAGGTTCAAGGCATTTTCTATGCGGTTCGTATTTGCATTTACTGGTGGCCAATCCATTCTTCGTATACCGGCTTGGTTACATTATTGATTGACGACTTTTGCACGGTGTACGCGAGCACTATCATCTGCCAGTCTGGAGGACATCTGCGATGTACCACCGAGCTGTCATTACACCTTCAGTACGAACTAAAGGTGTTCGACGTCCAAGCGAGATTCCTGCCCAGACCATGATTCCTCCACCTCTTATGCATGGACTTCTTACACAGCACGACGCCTTGCCTGTGCACATCGTATTCTCCACACCATCAACCTTCTGGAATATGGCCTTAAACAAATCCTCGTCTCATCAGTGAACAAAACATGGGACCATTCTTCAGCTGTCCACTCGTGATGATCTCGTGCCCATTGCAAGCTGTTCTGCCGATGTTGTCTGTGGCAATAAGGGGTCTTGTAGCACGTAGGCCTCAATCTCGAAAACGATTGCGTACGGTCTGGTCAGAGATTTGTACACACGGGGCTGCTTGGAGACGATCTCTAATCTCCCTTGCTGTCGAGATAATGTTCCGGGATGCATTCATTCTCGCATAGCGGTCCTGAGCAGGTGTTGCGACCCTCGGGCGATCATTAACATTACCGGTGTCTATGCATCGCCTCCAGATCCAAGACACCTTTGTGACACGCCCACACTTTCAGCAATCTTATGTTATACACCACTTTGTACAAGAGAAACGATCCTAGCACGTTGCAACTTTGTTAGTGTGTGCCATGGCATGATCCGATCACTTCTGCATAGACAATGCTCAATAACCC
>NQII01006451.1:89165-100673 GCA_002778355.1 Clitarchus hookeri | reverse complement strand
AATAACTTGGATGCCGACTCTTGTGTTCGGTTGAGCCATGCCAGGGTCTCACCACACGTTAGCGAGCACGGTTAGGTAATTGAGGGTGCAAACTGCTAAATGGAGACCCACTTTCACGAGAATAAAAATACAAAGTAAAATTGTATTTTGACATATTCAATACAAATAGTATTTTTAAAAAAATGATGTAGTGCCTCTTACTATCAAAATTAAAGTCGAAGATTTGAATATTACAAATTACGATGGAATAGCAACTGATTCCAGCAATGACGGCCCAGAAAAAATATTTCCACTGCCAGTTCAATACTTTACACGTGAAAATGGATTACCTTCTCACAGAAGATAAACAAGTCTTCACTAAACTTAAAGCCAATTTAAATTATAACTTGGAAGGGGTTATATGCCACGCACATCGCACATTTGTTGCATAATGCGATGTAATCTGCACGTGATGTACTATCGGTGGATGTTGAGGTGATTGTTGTAAAGGTCTTTAATTACTTCAGCATTTATGCTGTAAGAATTAGCCTTCTTAAGAAGTCTTGTGGATTTTTTGGTAGGTAGGCTACCGAAGTAGTGTATACATGGGCGAGCTGGCACAATGTATTTTAAACGGGAGCTGTACGGCAGGGGCGGGGTTATTCGGCTCGGGATTGCTGAATGTACCCAAAGGTGGTCGGCAGTTACGACAACTAATCATTCAAGCATATATGTATATTTCTGGGAGCTGGTAGCCATATTGGTTTTATAGACATAGCTTATGTCAAATTGTAAAGATGTTATTTTTTTTAATTAGAACCGAAATCGTACATAAGAATATTACGGAACCTTGCAGAAGTCTCTCATTCGTTACTACATCTCCATTCTCCTCTCTTCAGGTCAATGCTTACACGATGTCAGAATCTGTAAATTATTCATTGCTTCAACTGTTATGTAGGCATAAGTATGCTACTTGTATTTTTTTTAATTATGGTATGTATTCATGACCAAACCAAGCCCGTAATATGAGTAGCGACCACCTACAAAAGTATGTTATGATCATAGCATGTATCAGTATCTACCAACACTTTTATAAGCATAGTTGGTAATTATCTAAACACCAAGAGATAGGCCCTTGAGACGTGGAATGTACGAGGGCAACTCAGGTGATGGTCAGTCTTATCTTCTGTGCTATTCTTGACCATCAATCTCGCAAGCTTCCAACCTTTTGACTGATCTCGCAATATTTCCATCAATCTCTCAAACTTCGATCAATCTCGCAATCATTCCATCAAACTTCCAATATTTCCAAAGATATTTCGATCAATTTCTCAATCTTACAATCTTTCCATCAATCTAACGACCCATCTCGCAATCTTTTGTCCAATCTTCCACTCAATATCACAATATTTCCATAGATATTTCAATCTTTCGCTTTATCTCGCAATCTTTTGATCACTTTCGCAATATTTCCATCAATCTTTCGATCATATTCACAATTTTTCCATGAAGCTTTCAATCTTTCGTCCAATATTTCGACCAATCTCGTAATCCAGAAAACTTTCATCCAATTTTTTATCAATCTCGTAATCCATCAATCTTTTATGTTACTTTTTGATCAATCTCGCAGTCTTTCCATCAATCTTTTGATTGATCTCGCAATCTTTCCATCAATATTTTGATGAATCTCGCAATCTTTCGTCCAATCATCCGATTAATATTTTCAAACAAGCATATCGGCCAACCAAATGTATTATGCCTGTTTACGTGCTTATAGGCAACTAATGTGTATATTTAAGCAATCGCCAAAGGTGAGGTATGGTTTAGGGACCTGAGTTCAAGACCCTAAATTATAAAAAAAAAAATTAATTTTCTTTCTGACTTAAAAATGTGTGGTGATTTTTCCCGGTGTTCGGAGAAAGTTTGTCTTCAAGTGCCTACGCCATAGCACAGAGGGTTGCTGGAAAAGTAGAAAGGAATGGTATTAAAAATATAACAGTAAATTTTGGTAAGTTAATATTTTTTTTTTGCATTTTATACATTAGAAATTTCCATTTTTCAAATTGTTGCACGAGATGCATTCTTCAACCACTCTTCTCATGTTGGCATGCAGTGTAGCTGAAGTCTTGATGCAGCATCGACACAATGGGCGAGATATTGACGAAGGCACTGGTCCTGACACCATATTCCTCACAGCTAGTTGTAAGTCTTCTTTACATACGTGATTCAGTCTGGAGTATTATGTCTTTTTAGGGTCGTTTGAAATCAACTCAGTTCTGTTTAAGATCTGTTTGAAATCTGATAAATGTTTGGTGTCTTAAGTGGTTTGATATATAACGCTCTTTGTTGAGGCATGGTTTTTGAGGTATGTTTTAGAGACACGATTTTGAGGCAAGGTTTTTGAGGTATGATTTCTGAAGTATAATTTTTGAGGTATGGCTTTTGAGGTGTGTTTGCGATGTGTGATTTTTGAGATATGATTTTAAGGTGTCTTTTTGAGGTTTCTTTTTAGGTATGATTTTTTAGGCAGTTAGAATATAAACCTGCATCTCGACTCGTGATAGGCCTAAATCAAATTACCAAATAGTTACATGCTGACTTTCTTGTCCTGTTTATAGAATATGTACATATATAGAAACTGTAATTAGTTTTACGTCGAGTTGTTTCTTGAACTTTAAATAGTGAGTTAGTTTTGTGAATATTGATCTTAACCGAAACTATATCACCAAATTTACAAACAATAATAATAGTGAATCAAGTCGAAAAAAAGTTTGCCGCCAGCGTGCTCTCTTGCAATGCGCTGTCCAAACCGTTAAAGATGGAACAATATCATGTAGTAAAGAATTGTGTAGAATAAAAAGACCTTAAAAAAATTCCTTCATTACCAAATTTACTGGGCACGTGCCTCTATTCGCCTGGAACAATTTCAGGAAACCATGGAAAGCCAAAATGAGAATAGCCGGACTGGGATTCGAACCCTGGTCCTCCCGAACGCGAATGTATTGGCTTGCCCCTGCGCTACTTCGCTCAGGCCGTACCATGAAAAATCAGCGGCTGCACTTCTGTACTGCAGTAAAAATTGACATAGGCTACTTTTTATCCAGAAAAAATATCTCATTCCCTCAAAATTTTTTTTTTTTTTAGTAAAATTAGCATTTGGGGTACAATGCTGCATCAATACTTATAAATATGTTGATACGTATCGATATGTCAATGCTTATCGATATATCGATAAGTATCGATATGGAAAATAACTTAGCGATTTATATGTAACTGAAAAATATATCTGTCCTTGCTATATATAGCCTAACTATTACACTAAAGAGCCAAAAAAACTGGTACACCTGCCTAATATCATGTAGGGCCGCCGCGAGCACGCAGAAGTGCCGCAAGACGACGTGGCATGGACTCGAATAATGTCTGAATGTATGCAGGAGGCAGTTCACACCATGAATCCTGCAGGGCAGTCCACAAATCCGTAGGAGTGCGAGGCGGTGGAGATCTCTTCTGAACAGCACATTGCAAGGCATCCTAGATATGCTCAATAATGTTCATGTCTGGTGATTTAGGTGGCCAATGGAAGTGTCTGAAGTCAGAAGAGTGTTCCTGGAGCCACTCAGTAGCAACTCTTGACGTGTGGGGTGTCGCATTGTCCTGCTGGAATTGTCCACGTCCGTCGGAATGCACAATGGACATGAATGGGTACAGGTGATCGGACAGGATGCTTACGTATCTGTCACCTGTCAGAGTCGTATCTAGACGTATCAGGGGTCCTATTTCACGCCAACTGCACATGCCCCATACCATGACAGGGCCTCTACCAGCTTGAACAGTCCCATGTTGTCATGTAGAGTCCATGAATTCATGAGGATGTCTCCATGTCCATCCGCTCGATACAATTGGAAAGGAGACTCGCAGACCAGGCAACGTCTTTCCAGTCATCAACAGTCCAATGGCAGTGTTGGCGGACCCAGGCGAGGCTTAAGTAGGCGTAAAGCTTTGTGTCGTGCAGTCAAAAACGGTACACGAGTGGGCCTTCGGCTCCGAAAGCCCATATCAATGATGGTCCGTTGACTACAGGCTACTTTTACCCTGAGAAAATTTCTCGTTCTCTTGGGGAAATTCTTATTGAAAAAGCAAAAAATTACACAAATGCAATAAAAATGCAACGTCGCAACCTAGCAACAGATCAACGTAATTTCTTGCGCAGAAATAGTTGGATGGCTGAAAGTTGATATTGGTTACTATTAATCGCAAGAAAAATCTCCAAAAATTTAAATTTGCGAGTTGGTTTACCATACACGGACGTGGAGAGCAATGGTGGCAGCGTGTGGAAGCATCGTGCATGGGTGGAAGAGGGGAACCTTATTTAAAAAAAACCTAAACAATAATTCCGTAGTTCATGCGAGCTGAGCCGCGGGCACAGAGAGAGGGTAAGAGAGGGTGTATAGAGTGATGAGGAGGGATAGACAGGGCAGAGGGGGATAGAGAAAGCGGTGAGGGTGAGAGGGGGAGTGTGTGTGTGTCTATATATACATACATATATATATATATATGTATATATTTGCCTCTGGGGTATAAACATTTCTATAACTTTTACACAGCATATAGGGTAATGTAGGTTTTGATCACCCCCTACCAAGCTCAAGATGTTTCGCCACTGAATGTTGCAGAACATAAATACTTATAACATCAATAGGAGGCAGGGTGGTCGCTACCCCAGTGGGTTGGCTACATTTTATATTTGCCTTATAAAATGTTTCGACATCCAGAGATAGTGAATTATTTAAGTTAAAATATCAATTAAATTAATTTAATATGCCTAGTTATCAAAAAGTTACACGCAACATTTGTTTTGCATGCAAGTCCACTGCTGACTTTACAAGGATGATAATGCCCGTGCAGTAAATACGGCTACCGACTCTCTGGAACAGTCTTACATGCTCGTAACATTGCTGGTCACAACGATCACAACTGCTGACCACCTCTTGAGCCGGCCCAAAGAAGTTAGCCCCTCACGCTGAAGTCACCACATTACACATACGCGACAGCTCCCTAGACAGAACCGCCAGTAACAGGGGGGCATGCACCACTGTATCGTTAGGTAGGGATTGTAGGGCTCACTTGTGGTCCTCTGAACTCTTGTCATGGTAGTAATTTGGTCCCAAAAAAAAATTTGCAAATAAAGAAAATACGTCTCCAGTCCATATCATTCCTCGCTGCTTTCCGCTGACGTCAATGCAAATAATAGTGGTGATGTCGAGATATTAATGGTAGAACACGCAAAGATCTTCCGGGTCGCGGATTTGTCTGTGGTGAATATCTATAATGTATCTGCTTCAGATAACAGTGAAACTACATGTCGCTGGATGGTAGACACAGAAGTAGCTGGCTCTGTTTGCACCTATATGACACTCAAATCGTCCTCCAGCTTAGTAATGTCGGGGTCAGTCATGTACGGGTGCCTTCACTTGTCCACTGCTCTCAAAACAGGGTGTCAAATGATGACGGTCGATTCGGCATGTCATCCACACCCCGCCTCTTAACAGCCCTTTTATCCAGCCTCTCTCAAAATACATCAGTGGTACTTATAACCTACTTAAACAGCAATGGCAGCACTTTTATCTGGCGCCGTTACACGGAACTTGAGTCACTCCTGTATCGTTAGTTGATATGCCTTTATACCAATCGTCATGGTTACAGAATAATTTTTACATTGTGTGCATGCAATTTATATGACCAAGTGGNATTTTTACATTGTGTGCATGCAATTTATATGTCTTCAAAATCAGTAACTGTAATTATTTTTTTGTACTTAATTTTATGAAACGATTTACAAAAAAAGTAGTGGTTGTCATTTTAATTATAAAAAGTTATCTTATTTAACAGGAAGTTTACAGATTACCGGCAAACACAACTGTCCCTTCAAAAATCCAAAATTGCATTTAATTACGTGTGTGCTGTTGGCAAATTCAGTATTACATTTGGATAACTACAATAGTAATGTGGTAATTTCAGTATCGTTCTTGTACAACTGCAATCTGCACTTAGCCACTTCAGTATTGCAGTAAACTAACTGCTATAACCCATTTGGCAACTTCACTGTTCTAGTTAAACAATTGCACTTTCACTGCCCCTTATACAATTACTTTAACAAGATCTGGCAGCTTCAATACTGTTGTTAGATAACTGCAAAATGTAACTGGAAACGGCAATAATATATTTGGCAACTTCGGTGTAGTTGTTAGTTAACTGCAGAAATGCAGTTATGTAATTGAGTTTCAGTTAATGGTCACAATCATACAACTGTAAGACTGCAGCAATTTTGCAGCAGTAATGTGTCATGTATAACTTCAATATAAATGCATTATTGAGATTAGGTTTGTTATCCAACATATTTTTTAGTTAGCAGACTAAAATATATTGGAATATAAATATTTGCACCCGTTTCCTATTTTTTGGCAGTCATCTTCAAAACAGCTGCTGTAAATCAGTTTTTTTTCTTTCCTATACAAATTGAATTGGTTGAAAAACTAACATTTAAATAAAGTATATTTATGTGATCTGAGCAGGATAGACAAAAAAGTGGAACATACGGAGAAGGAGAAGAAAATGATGCTGGAGATGGAGCAAGAGGAAATGGAGGCCATCAGGAAGGAAGTGGAAGAAGATGAAAGCAAGAAGAAGGCTGACGAGCACACCAAGAAAACGAACTTCAGGCGAGAGGTGGAGAGGAATCTGCAGGAAGTCAAAGAACACCAGGAGAAGCTCGATAAAGCAGACCTTTTAGAAAATGAGCTTATCAAGATTTACGGAGACTTCAAGAAGAACATTGACAGGAAACGATACAGAAAGGAATTTGAGGTAAATTGTTGGTACGAGATATTTGAAATAAGTTGCGTTCTTCTACATTTCTCATTTTGTTTTTTTGTTTGTGAGAGTGAACAAGAAAATGTGCTTATTGTTAGTAAAAAGGCATTTGAAATAGATTGTTTCCTTCTGTAGTTCTCTGTGNAAGTGAACAAGAAAATGTGCTTATTGTTAGTAAAAAGGCATTTGAAATAGATTGTTTCCTTCTGTAGTTCTCTGTGAGTGAGTGAGTGAGTGAGTGAGTGAGTGAGTGAGTGAGTGAGTGAGTGAGTGAGTGAGTGAGTGAGTGAGTGTGTGTGTGTGTGTGTGTGTGTGTGTGGAGGGTAGGGTGGTTTTTTTTAATTATGTTGTCTACATTGTTAAGTATGGTATCATTTCCAATTCATTTTCTTGGGCTGCAAATTATGGCAACCTTTCAAAAAATTTCTTATTAAAAAAAATTCTCGTTTTTTGTTTTTCTAAAATGGCATCTGATACAAAAATTCTGTATTTCAGGATGGTTTAATATCATGTGCCACATTATTTCATACCAATTTGGCAAAAAAAGTCCAAATGATGGAAAAAGTGAAATACAGGTTGTCAGAAAAGTCTTTCCCTGATCACAAGCTTTATTTATATCTGCTCACGTAAGATAGAGATGTGAAACTGGTACCAAAATGTTGGCAAACCAACCACAATTTCTTTTGCACAAGAACAACACATCAGTAAGTATCCGCGTGAGCACCCTTGGTAGCACATCTAGTCAATATTCAATTTCTGTCTACACAATAGCCAACATCAGAGGAGGGATCAATGCAATGACCGCGGATATCCGTTGTTGCAGAGTTGCAGATCTGATACACGAGTTCCATGGACACTGTCCTTGACATAATCCCATAAAAAAAATCTAATGGGTTTATGTCATGAGAGCGTCGGGCCATCACCACTAATCCATCGTCCATGAAAAGTCGTATCAAGATACGACCCCAATGAGGCGGTGCACTGTCTTGTTGGAAAATGACATCTGGGCGATACTCAAGCAACTGAGGAACAGAAAACAACTGCAACATGTCCATATACACTAGAGATGTGACGGTGCNTCTGGGCGATACTCAAGCAACTGAGGAACAGAAAACAACTGCAACATGTCCATATACACTAGAGATGTGACGGTGCCCTCAGTAAATAATAATAATAATGGCGTGTGGGGAGTGCACCCAGGGCAAGGCAACACCCTCCGAGTGANGCGGTGCCCTCAGTAAATAATAATAATAATGGCGTGTGGGGAGTGCACCCAGGGCAAGGCAACACCCTCCGAGTGACTGTCCTTCCAGCTGGGACCCGTAGGTGACCGTCATCCCAGAGTATGACAGAAGTGAAACCCTAGAATGGAGCGGCACTGGAATGCAAGAGAGGGGGAAACGGGAGTATCCCGAGAAAACCCACCGGCAATGGCATCGTCCAGCACGATTCCCACATGCGAAAATCCGGGAGTGAACCCGCCGGGGATCAAACCCGGATCGCCATGGGGGGAGGCGAGCGCCCTGGCCGCTACGCCACCGCTGCCCCGCCCTCAGTAAAAAAGCATGGTCCTATAATTTTGTCAACGCAAAAGCGTACACCAAAAATTCACCTTGGGCTGCCTCTGGTACTCTTTGACACCTCACCAAGGGGCTCTGAATCCCAAAAACGCACATTACGTTGGTTCACTACACCACCGACAAAAAGATTGCCTCGTCAGGAAAAGCAACACATTTGAGATAGCCATTATCGCCCTCAACACGTGATAACATTTCGACTGCAAAGTCGTTCCAACACGTGGCGTCATAAGGCAACAAAAGCCTGAACAATTTGCACCTTGCTCGCACAAAATAATAAACGTTAGTGTAAGATATCACGAAGAGATCTTTTTGGCATCTGTAATTCACGCGAGGCCCTACGCACCGATTTCTTGGGACGTCGCACAAAAGACTGTCTCGCTGCTCTCATCCTTTCAGTTGATGGTNCGAGGCCCTACGCACCGATTTCTTGGGACGTCGCACAAAAGACTGTCTCGCTGCTCTCATCCTTTCAGTTGATGGTTGGCCAGTTCTCACTAAGTCAACAACAAATCTTGTGTTCTCGAACTTGTCATATCATGACTTAATGCGCTCGACATCGGGCAGTATTTTTCCATGCGTTGTCTGAAAGTTCCTCTGCACTGTTATTGGTGACCGNCATCGGGCAGTATTTTTCCATGCGTTGTCTGAAAGTTCCTCTGCACTGTTATTGGTGACTAGGTCTCGTGCTACCAGAGGACACACTTAACTCCTTCCTGTTTTGTGAACATGTCCGGTATCGTGGACACTGCAACTGCTACGCTACAGCCACGTTACTGAAACCTGCAACAAAGGAGCTTGGTCAGTTTCACATCTCTATCTTACGTATAGTGGATATAAATAAAGATTGTACTCTGAGAAAGACTTTTGGGACGTCCTGTATTTTGGCTCCTTACTTATCCAACCCTCCTCTCGCTTATGTAGTGAGGAATGACGCGGAGAGTTGACAAGAATAATGTTGCCTGGCCGCCCACCAAACTTCCCAAGCATCTCTTTGCTTCACCCCAGTAACCGGGTTCCCATTTGATTACATTGAAATTGCTATGAAGAGGGGGGGGAGGGGCATTTTTGTTTCTTCGCATATATTTGCCTCTTCTCAGTTGACGAGCACACTTAAGAGGTAAAATAGGTTCACATACCATTGTTTTATAGTTTCCTCAGAAAAGTAATGGAATTACCTGAACAAAATACTCTTAGACATTGAAATATATTCCAAACAATTTCCTTCAGCAACCATGAATTAAACATCATCATCATCATTCTGGGTGTCACAATTAAAATTACAACAAAAAGTGATGTTTGCTCCAGAACTTGGATTACAACATAACAAGAAAATGCAGGGTTTACAATCACTGTCTACCATAATGGCCATGTAAACTTGCATGTCACTTATTCATAAAAAACACTATCTAATTTTATTGTATATGTTTCAGTGAAAAAAATTGCTTCGACAGTAAGTTCTTTACAGTTCATTTGATGCTATGGTTTTGCCAAAGTACGCATAATACTTAGCTTGGCTTTGGGTAAATATATAAAAAAATTACATAATGCCACAACCTATTTAATAATACTGTTTTCCATTTAATAGTTATTATTAAATTCATGTTTGCGTGATTTAGAGATGCATTTCATTTAGGAAATAAAAATTTTTTTTGCCATAACATATTTCAATACTTCTGCTATAAATTATGATCCCAACGAATATTTGTAGATTCGCAAGATGTTGGAGCAAAAGGCGGAGGCCATGGCTGCTGTGGTTGGGGCAATTGCAGTTGATCGAGAAGCAAAGGAGGAAGAAACAATAAGAAAGGCCATTGCGGAAAAAGAAACAGAGTAAGTAACACATTATTTTATATGTTACTCCTTCAAACACACATACATTTATACAGAAAAATCTCAGTATAAAGTAGTTCACTTCTAAGTACTTTTCACGTTGAAAGTAAATACTTCATATTCCCCAGTAGATGTAATATCAATGAATGCATATTCATTATTAAGTGGTTTCAGTATTGTATAAAATTTTATATCTGCTTATGTACTTCGTAATGATATTCCATCATACTATAAAATTATTTTATACAAGGCTCAAAAATGTATGGCAGTTTTCCTTTTGTTAGTACACGTACTTCTGTGCTTCCAATGCTCTTCATAGACTCTTTGCAAATTCCACGCCGTGTTTAGGCAAGTTGGCCTTCGCCAATTTTTCATTTGGCATAAATCCATCCATTTCTTTTGAAAACAAGCATTGGAATTAAAATCATGTCAGTGTTTTTGGCAATATTTCTTTGAATCAGTGAACATTCATTTACAGGACTTTGTTAACAATCAGGGTTACTGTCTCCAGGACATTGCATTGCACATTAACCATCTGTACGTTCACGGCAGCATTTAGCATGTTATTACTTTGGTGGCCTTTTAAGGAATGTTTGCGAAAGACGTAGATATTAATTCACCATGGCAGGAGGGTTTCTGCAAGTAAGTCTTTCGACACCTTTGCTGTTAAGTGAGAACTAGAAGTTCGTAAGTTCTTAATTTGTAATTGCAATCAATAGACAACTGTGGAGGAATAAAACAAAACAAGATGCATATTGATGAGGCTAAACTTAGTCTAATGGATCTTTCGTAATAATATAAAAGGCAACAGTGATATTAATGCCCAATAACTGCAAGGTTCGTGGACTTTAGTCTCTTTTGGGCAAAGTTTCAAACGTTTGAATTAAGACAACAGTGTTGCATATTTATCCCCTAGAAGGACTTTAAAGGCATTAAAAAACTGGTGTTCAAACTACTTTTACATTTCCTTTCGGAAGAGATGTTCTCTATCAATAGCCTTAATTTCACGAGCCACAGTATAAATTTTCCACAGAACATGTAAAAACATTATTTGAAGTTTAGAACTTGTATGCTGAGATTTGCAAGGAAATGATTCTTTACAAAGTTTAACTAGAGGCTTACTAACTCTCTCACTTCTATGCCTTTTGGCTAATTATTGAGGCATAGAAACCTGTTCTTTTTTTGGCTCTTTCCTTATTACCTTGACTTATTCTTGAACATGTTAAACACTACCCATGGCTTACAGTTT
>NQII01006451.1:62566-89115 GCA_002778355.1 Clitarchus hookeri | reverse complement strand
GCTTTACACCTTCCAACAAGGCATCCAGTTTGTTGTTCCCATTAAAAGAAAAAGGTAGTGACTACATTTAAAATTCATTTAGACAGGTGGTACAAAGTTGCTTAAAATATGTGCACCTGAAACTTGAACCCATAACCTTTAACAACATTATATTGGAATGTTACCAACTGTAGGTTGTTCACGATAAAATGAGTATTTTTGGGAGCCCTCCTAAAGATCTATTTGTGTGCACATTGTGTATTATTCTGCCTTATGTAAAATTAACATTTCCATGGGTCTCATCACTTTATTCACGCGTCAGTAAAATGAAACTGTGAAATTATTAGAAAAGTAAATATTTTACAAATATGCTTATTTTTACACTTCAAAGCATTAAAAAACAGAAAACAAAAGAAATATCACAAATGGTTACCTTAACACTTTTTATTTGACGTTAAGATATGGAACTAATTTCCATCCATCATTACCAACTTTACTGGGAACATGTCACTCAGTGTGCCCATTAAAATATATGAAGGCAGGGACAGTGACTTTTTTCTAAGGTTGATTTCAAAAGTGCTCACTTTATCACGAACAGCCTTTACCCAACTACGCCATGAAGGTGTGCATCATTACTAAAAACATTTGAAGACAGTTCACTAATATTACGATTATATCCATAGTTGGTATGTATGGTTCTTTAACTGCAAATTTCACCAAAATGATTATTCCGTAACTGGTCTACCTTTGTATTCAAAAAATTAAAGACTTAACAAAGATTTTTAAAAATTTTAATTATATTATGTTACTATTTTTATGCTAAAAAAAATAGTGTTTGAAAATATTTATTTCTGTTCTGTAGAGCCACGATTCCTACTAAAGTGAGATGTGTTGGCATTTCTGAAATATAATATTTTTTACGTTAGTGGTTCAGTAAGTACACCAGATTGAACCACTAAAGTACAATAATGTGGATGTGGGTGGAACGTACATAGGTACGTGGAGCGGGAGAAGCGAGGCCGCACTCGCCGGAGGGCGCTGGAAGAGGAGAGGCGGCAGACGCACCGAGAGCACCTGGAGCGGGAAGACCGCCAGCAGGAGCGGGAAGAGCAGCTGCTCCGGCTCGCTCTCCTGCAGCGGCTCAAGCAGGAGCAGGTGAACCAGCAGCTGGACAGGGAGAAGGCCGTGCAGCGCGGGAAGGTCATGGCAGAAAACTTGCAGTCCTACCGCGAGCAAGAGGTGGGCCTGCAACCATAGTTTAAGTCACTTCCAGCAAGAAACTTTCTTGTCCTCACCATGCTACGTAGTGAGATAAAGTTAGTTCCCCAGTGGTGGTAACTACTGAGACGTCACACTCGTGCAGCAACGAGGCTGGACTGGTGATGGCTCAAACCTAACCACTACTATCTGTTACATTTCACTATATATACACAAACGTGTATGTATATACACAAACGTGTATGTATATACACAAACGTGTATGTATATACACAAACGTGTATGTATATACACAAACGTGTATGTATATACACAAACGTGTATGTATATACACAAACGTGTATGTATATACACAAACGTGTATGTATATACACAAACGTGTATGTATATACACAAACGTGTATGTATATACACAAACGTGTATGTATATACACAAACGTGTATGTATATACACAAACGTGTATGTATATACACAAACGTGTATGTATATACACACACACACACACACGCATGTGTTGTGTATACACACATGTATATATATATATGTGTGTATATATACATGTGTGTGTATATACATGTGTGTATATATACATGTGTATATACGAGGTGTGTTCAAAAAATAAGGTGACCTGTTATTTTGTGACTTTGTCTCCATAAATATTTATGTATTCTTCAATATCTATTTTGTCCCCTTCAAAGTAATCCCCCTTGGATATAATACACTTGTNATATACATGTGTATATACGAGGTGTGTTCAAAAAATAAGGTGACCTGTTATTTTGTGACTTTGTCTCCATAAATATTGATGTATTCATCAATACCTATCTATTTTGTCCCCTTCAAAGTAATCCCCCTTGGATATAATACACTTGAGCCAGCGCTTTCTGCCAATCCTCGAAGCAGTTGTGATATGCGCATTTTGGTACGGCATTGAAGTCTCCCAGGTCTTTATCTTCTCAATCGTGGCAAACCTCCGTCCTTCCATGGGTCTCTTCAGTTTTGGGAACAGGAACAAGTCGCAGGGGGCCACGTCCGGTGAATACGGTGGCTGAGGCATGATTACGGTGTTGTTAATGCAGATTCTTTGATCCATTGTTTGCGATAACAAAAAAATCGCCGAGCACACCAAAACACGTCTAACCTTTATATCTGTCACGAACAAACTAACAATGCAAAATACCTGATAATGTCAACGTATGTTGGGGACACGTGTACCAACATAACAATAAAAACAATCGATAATCGAATTACGTAGCCCTCGAAATTTGCAAAGTCACCTTATTTTTACCTCGTATATATACACATATACATATGCACATACATATATGTGTATATATATATACATATATATACATACATATATATAGGGATGGGTAGTGGGAGGTTCCCATCTTCTTTCATATTTTTGTGTGAAACAAGAAACATAAAACTCTTATTTTTAACCTAATGAAATACTTTAAAGAAAAATTAAATTAAAACATTAATTGTACAGATATTCATAGACTGGCAAATGGCCATGAGGGCTCTGAATTATATTAACTTCCAAACCACTAATTATCAATACAATATTCAAATCTTGTCATGCTGTATGTGGTCTCAAACCATATTAAGCTGGCTTGACTTCACAAATGTGAAACCTCACAGATACAAAGGATAGAGGTGGTAGACATAAACCGTGATAATGGCAAGGCCACCAAAGAAGCTACAGCCTTTAATGGCATTACTACAGACATGGAATATTAGCGACTTCAATGACCTATAGCTATAGGCTAGACTCCTCAGTCATGTGTATATTCGAGCCTCAGCTATTTGTCCATTGGCTGCTGCCATAACGAGTGGCCAGTTTTACCCCAGACCATGTCACCTGGGATTCAGTCGCTAACTTCTTGCAGATTCGTTATCGGCACAGAGTTCTCCAGGGCGTGTCTCAAACCGCCTCACAGTTACAGAAGCAACTTAAAAACACATGTTTTTCAAAGTCTGACTTGTCGCTACATGAATTTGGGGAATTTCCAGGCCTCGGTGCATTACAGCCTGTTGGTGTGTGTTGCAAACAGGAGCTGCAGAAAAAGCAGGCGCAGCTCGAGAAGGAGGAGGACGTAGCTGCGGTGAAGCGCGCTGCGGAGGCTTGGCGGGCGGAGGACCACAAGTTCCTGCGGTACGCAGAGGAGGTGATCGCCGACTCACGTCGTGCAGGGCGGCCCTTGGAGCCCCTCGCGAGGATAGTCGACAGGTACAAGCGCAAGTACGGCATGGTGTGCACCACGAAACTCGAGCCACTGCAGCAGTCTGGAATTTGTGTCGGCACCAAGCCACGCCCTCTCTGCCCCAAGGACTGTTGCTCCACCAAGGACAAGAACGTTTAAAACTATAATTAACTCAGTTTTTTTTATTTAATAGTTTTTTGTATGTATGTTTNGGACTGTTGCTCCACCAAGGACAAGAACGTTTAAAACTATAATTAACTCAGTTTTTTTTATTTAATAGTTTTTTGTAGGTATGTTTCATAAGCATCAAATCTAACATTGAGTCCTAGATAAACACTTTATCTTTTATTCTGTCAAATTTATCAATTTTATGCTGCTAACAAATGTATTAAAAACATGGAACATTTCTTGAAATTATGGTGTGCTAAGATTTTTAGTTTTACTACCACTGAATATGTAATACATCCTATCAGTACTGTCTCGTAGCTGTTGTTAAGTTCCTTTTTTGTATGTGATTCATAATACTGTACGTAATATTTCTAACATCGTACGCATTAAAAAAATNTAGCTGTTGTTAAGTTCCTTTTTTGTATGTGATTCATAATACTGTACGTAATATTTCTAACATCGTACGCATTAAAAAACATTTTTTTTTTACTTTTATGACAGTGCTCTTTTCATTTCAAATGCAACAATTGTTACATAATTAGAAAATCCACTCGCTTCACATTTTGACATTGTAAGAGCAGCTACGCGAGTTCACAAAATTGCAGATACACCATTAAAAAGATTACAATTAAAGCGTATGCAACAGTCGGGATTTTTTGTGAGAGATGTCTGCGAGTGCCTTTACTTTTACAACCATCAACGCAATACAAATTAAGTAATTTTTTAAGGATTTCATGCAACACAACTTAAATGTGAGGGGTTTTAAGAATTTACTACATAATCTTAATATGAAACTTCATGAAGAACACAGGAGCCGCTGCCAGATGATCCACATTAGCAGAATGTAAAAAATATTGTGAAATAAAGGTTTANTCATGAAGAACACAGGAGCCGCTGCCAGATGATCCACATTAGCAGAATGTAAAAAATATTGTGAAATAAAGGTTTACTCTGTGATTTAACTTTAAAAGAAAAAAATACCGTATTAAAGTTTGGAGACACCAAAAATTAGTTCAAGAAAGCACAACCAACATTCAGACATCAAATGGTGAAAAGTTTTTGAATTATATTTGTTAACAAACATTTAAAACTGCAAACACTCCTATGGAAAAAATAAACTATAATTTCTTCACTGCTTGTGTGTTGCAAGTGCTTAGAGAAATTATAAATAATGTACACATGTATTTTAAACAAGCCATTTTCAACTTAACAATATTCACGTTAAAATTATTTTCAGCCAAATAAGCTGACGACAACATCAACACACACAAATATCACTGAATGGATGCCATCTGCCAATGGGTAACATGGTATAAAACCTGCAGAATGTCAGCAATGTCTAAATCTTCTCCTGACTACGACTCCAGATGGGTCACGCTACAAGCAACATCCACCAGGGATTGTGCCCCCAAGAGAGCAAAATGTGGTGCAGATGGAACAGCAACACACAGCAATTATGAGAGAAAGAAAGAACCTGGAGAGAACCCACCGGCTAATGGCAATGTCCATCGTATTTCCCACCTGTGAAAGTCCTGGATGATATTGCTGGGAACTGAACTCGGCTAGCCCCTTATATTGTCCGTCTCATACAACTTGGCAAGATTATGTCAGTCAGTGAGTGGTAACTTGACGTATACGAAACGAACAAAGTTCCATGTACAAAATCCTGCATCAGCTGATGCACGAACGAACAAAAGTTAATATTACGTTGGCTATTCTGAGTGCACTGCAGACGCACATCAGAAAAGCATAAAATCCGCGATAAGAAAGAGTTCCTAGATTAATTAATACCTTTTATTTTACGCGGTCACAAAACAACGACTGTTAGTGTTACAAACTAAACTTCGTGATAAAGCAGTAATGTTTAGGTGTTCAAAATGAAATGCACAATAAAACAATCCGTATCCAAATGAAACGCAACTTCAAAACCTTGAGAATTATTTTAAAGTCATATCCTCACTCTCCATCCATGCTTTCCATATGTGCATGATATTAATTACAAAAGCATACAGAAATATTACATGGTATTGTTGAATTATTTTTTCTAATAATTTGATAAAATATATTTCAAATTTGTGTTGTTTCGAATCAGTAAAAGAAGTAAAGTCAACTTTTAAAAAGACGGGATCAAGAGGCAGGCCAACATGCTGCTTTCCGTTGAGTAACTCTCGGCTCACAACTCGCCCTGCCATGCGATGCGCGCCATCTGTCCACTCTTTCCCGAAGCATTACCAGCCACAAAAATATAGCTTTCGTGTATAAAATAACAAATTTACAAACAGATACCAATAGTTTTATTTTGCTGCGAGCTCTGCATAATTTTTAAAGTAACATATATTTTGTGCATAGCGATTCTGATTACTAGTAATTTCTATTGGGCCGGTAATCGTTCTACGTCCATTACACGCCATGTTGTCATTGTATCCGTGTTGTAACTATATTGTATTAATAAAACAAAGNCTCCCTGCCATGCGATGCGCGCCATCTGTCCGCCCTTTCCCGAAGTATTACCAGCCACAAAAAAAAATAGCTTTCGTGTGTAAAATAACAAATTTACAAACAGATACCAATAGTTTTATTTTGCTGCGAGCTCTGCATAATTTTTAAAGTAACATATATTTTGTGCATAGCGATTCTGATTACTAGTAATTTCTATTGGGCNACAGCGATTCTGATTACTAGTAATTTCTATTGGGCCGGTAATCGTTCTACGTCCATTGCACGCCGTGTTGTTCTCCCGCAACCCATTTCACTGTTTCCGTGTTGTAACTATATTGTATTAATAAAACAAAGAAAGTGGGACGCGAGTGAATGATTTTTTAGCAATTCTTACGTTATTCCACACCACATATTTCCAACTCAAACTGTTCAGTATAAGAAATAGCAGAATTAGTGCTTTGCAATAGTCGTTGGCGAATGAATGCGTTGTCAATTAAGTTTCCCGAATTACTTTTGGATCCAGTTATATTAACTTTGACATCCAAAATGTGATAAGAACTACAACTACCATCTCGCAAATGTTAGCCCAAATTTGCTGTTTCAGACAAATTAGAANTCATGAAGAACACAGGAGCCGCTGCCAGATGATCCACATTAGCAGAATGTAAAAAATATTGTGAAATAAAGGTTTATTCTGCGATTTTAACTTTAAAAGAAAAAATACCGCATTAAAGTTTGGAGACACCAAAAATTAGTTCAAGAAAGCATGGTGAAAAGTTTTTGAATTATATTTGTTAATAAACATTTAAAACTGCAAACATTCCTATTGAAAAAATAAACTATAAATGGGTAACATGGTATTAAACCTGCAGAATGTCAGCAATGTCTAAATCTTCTCCTGACTACGAATCCAGATGGGTCACGCTACAAGCAACATCCACCAGGGATTGTGCCCCCAAGAGAGCAAAATGTGGTGCAGATGGAACAGCAACACAGAACAATTATGAGAGAAAGAAAGAACCTGGAGAGAACCCACCGGCTAATGGCAATGTCCATCGTATTTCCCACCTGTGAAAGTCCTGGATGATATTGCTGGGAACTGAACTCGGCTAGCCCCTTATATTGTCCGTCTCATACAACTTGGCAAGATTATGTCAGTCAGTGAGTGGTAACTTGACGTATACGAAACGAACAAAGTTCCATGTACAAAATCCTGCATCAGCTGATGCACGAACGAACAAAAGTTAATATTACGTTGGCTATTCTGAGTGCACTGCAGACGCACATCAGAAAAGCATAAAATCCGCGATAAGAAAGAGTTCCTAGATTAATTAATACCTTTTATTTTACGCGGTCACAAAACAACGACTGTTAGTGTTACAAACTAAACTTCGTGATAAAGCAGTAATGTTTAGGTGTTCCAAAGGAAATGCACAATAAAACAATCCGTATCCAAATGAAACGCAACTTCAAAACCTTGAGAATTCTTTTAAAGTCATATCCTCACTCTCCATCCATGCTTTCCATATGTGCATGATATTAATTACAAAAGCATACAGAAATATTACATGGTATTGTTGAATTATTTTTTCTAATAATTTGATAAAATATATTTCAAATTTGTGTTGTTTCGAATCAGTAAAAGAAGTAAAGTCAACTTTTAAAAAGACGGGATCAAGAGGCAGGCCAACATGCTGCTTTCCGTTGAGTAACTCTCGGCTCACAACTCGCCCTGCCATGCGATGCGCGCCATCTGTCCACTCTTTCCCGAAGCATTACCAGCCACAAAAATATAGCTTTCGTGTATAAAATAACAAATTTACAAACAGATACCAATAGTTTTATTTTGCTGCGAGCTCTGCATAATTTTTAAAGTAACATATATTTTGTGCATAGCGATTCTGATTACTAGTAATTTCTATTGGGCCGGTAATCGTTCTACGTCCATTACACGCCATGTTGTCATTGTATCCGTGTTGTAACTATATTGTATTAATAAAACAAAGAAAGTGGGACGCGAGTGAATGATTTTTTAGCAATTCTTACGTTATTCCACACCACATATTTCCAACTCAAACTGTTCAGTATAAGAAATAGCAGAATTAGAGCTTTGCAATAGTCGTTGGCGAATGAATGTGTTGTCAATCAAGTTTCCCGAATTACTTTTGGATCCAGTTATATTAACTTTGACGTCCAAAATGTGATAAGAACTACAACTACCATCTCGCAAATGTTAGCCCAAATTTGCTGTTTCAGACAAATTAGAANGTCCAAAATGTGATAAGAACTACAACTACCATCTCGCAAATGTTAGCCCAAATTTGCTGTTTCAGACAAATTAGAAAAGAGTTAGAAAATATTAAATTTTTTGCCAGGTTTTATATTTTTACTTTTATAACCTACGAATTTTTTTTAGACACGTCAGTCTAAAATACCTTAAAATTTGTTCAGCATTACAATATAATGGCAAGTGTATCAGCTGACAGTGTGTTGATAAAAAAAACAGCCCTCACTTGACGCACCAGCTGATGGCGAAAGGATACATAATAGAAAAGTAAACATTTGGTGCTACTTTCGTCGAACTGTTAAAATCTTGCCAACATACGTGAGGCAGACAGGTACACATTTACATTTATGGTGCAAAATAGATTTTAACTAAAAAAATTTTATTCTGAACTCGACTAGACTTTCATACAACTTGAAAGTCGACTTGACTCGACTCGAAGCTGTAGAAATCAAACTCGCCCATCACTACAAATTTTGAATGTGCTGCACGCACTCGATCAGCTGAGGGGCGTGCGAAGATGATATCGATTGGGCGGTGTGGTGTATTCACAGCGACAGCCGGAGAAGGGGAAGTGCAGGAGGGAGGGGGGGGGAACAATGTACCCCTCCTCGCCGCTACATTTTGGCGAATATCCGTCTTTTAAAGTAATTCATTCATTATATTTCATTGTAATTCTGAGACAGAAATGAATAAATAAGACTATTAAAATTTACTTCTTCACTGTCTTTTAATAATTAATCATTCAAAACTACGTCCTCTGATTTTCCCGTACACATCTGTCGCAAGTTATGCTGCACTCGGGTATGGTGCTTACCATTATTGGACAACAAAAGGTGTCAAAAGGCCTGTACTGGATATCAGTTTACTCAAAAGATGCGTGTCTATTCAAATAAATTAATTTAAATCCTCCGATTTCCCCACAGGAAGTTACTGAAAATGAACTATATGCTTGGTAATACAAGTAGTTCGATGTTCAAACAATTTTAGGCGACAACTAGAGGTCAAATTTATGCTTCTAGCAATATAATTTTATTAGTAAAGATGCTGTCCATTGAGTTAAATTAATATTTTGTCTTAAAATAATGATTTTAAGGGAACAACAATTAAACACCAAACTTTACAGGGAAGAAACTACTTTTAATCATAAAAGGAAACGTCTTTGCAAATAATAATTCCTCGCTAAAGTATTGCATAACATTTTCAGGCGAAACTATTTGCTTTGAAATACTAGTGACGATAGGAGCGCACTTTACTTGCACTGCGACGAGGCGCGTAAGGGGTGCTGGCTGAGGGAGAGGCTGAGAGTGACAAAAAGAGGAGGGGGAGAGAGGACACTAGGTCGCCAAGCTGGTCGCTAGATAACCGCTTCCCTTCTCATCAGGCGTGTAATGAGAGGTAGCCAACCACACTCGCACCGCACCACATACATCATGGCAAGAGAAGACCATGCGCCGCACCGCAGAGCAGTGATAAAATGGCGGCGCNCTCGCACCGCACCACATACATCATGGCAAGAGAAGACCATGCGCCGCACCGCAGAGCAGTGATAAAATGGCGGCGCACGTGACTTATTTAACATCCTGTTAAGATACATTTTCATAAACCACCAGCTTAGTAACAATCGTTGCAGGAAACCTTAGGTGAAGGTACCAAAATATACTTTGATTGACGCAACATCCGATAAATGATGCAAGCGGGTAGCTTCATCATTATTTAGGTAGAATTTTTGCCGGGACCACTGGAAATTAACTGTGGATACAGATTATCGGTGCATGCGTTTTCAGTACAACAAGAGTCCACAGTGATGTTCGCCCCGCCCACCCATTCAGTTCATTTTGTTGTCCATAGAGTGAGACACCAGTCTGTTATAGGCCTCCATTTATGTATGTCAATAAAAGTTATGTTATGGAAATGGTTTCGTAGTTAAATAAAGGCAATGTATAGTAATAAATTTTGCATTNCTCGCACCGCACCACATACATCATGGCAAGAGAAGACCATGCGCCGCACCGCAGAGCAGTGATAAAATGGCGGCGCGCGTGACTTATTTAACATCCTGTTAAGATACATTTTCATAAACAACCAGCTTAATAACGATCGTTGCGGGAAACCTTAGGTGAAGGTACCAAAATATACTTTGATTGACGCAACATCCGATAAATGATGCAAGCGGGTAGCTTCATCATTATTTGGGGTAGAATTTTTGCCGGAACCACTGGAAATTAACTGTGGATACAGATTATCGGTGCATGCGTTTTCAGTACAACAAGAGTCCACAGTGATGTTCGCCCCGCCCACCCATTCAGTTCATTTTGTTGTCCATAGAGTGAGACACCAGTCTGTTATAGGCCTCCATTTATGTACCATGTCAATAAAAGTTATGTTATGGAAATGGTTTCGTAGTTAAATAAAGGCAATGTATAGTAATAAATTTTGCATTNTATGTCAATAAAAGTTATGTTATGGAAATGGTTTCGTAGTTAAATAAAGGCAATGTATAGTAATAAATTTTGCATTAACAAAAACTGTATTTGATATATACACAAAAGGCCTTTACTCTTACAGGTAAATAAAATAAAAATATATAGCTGAGTTATACAAGGGAAGTGCCGCATCTGTAGCGCTTCACCACTGCTGTGAAGACTGTAATCCTCAAAGTAAATTTATAACTTTCAATAATTGTAGTCTCTTGAGAATGTAGAATTTTACACACTTAATAACCTACGACCACAGAAATTGAACCACCAGACTTCTGCCATCATACTGACAAATAAGCATTATATTTCGAAAGTAATGGACTTCTACCTTCCCAACTACATAGACTACTAAAATACAAACTACATGGGTTGTAAAAAAAAATTACTTACTGTGTTTATATGCTTGAAATTACTTAACGGCTGGAAATACACATGGCAAGTTCCCAAGTTTTAATAAAAACATACACCAAGGACAAACAATGTTTACAGAGTAATACTTCCAAAAATACAAGAATTAAGCATTTTATTACTATATTTGTACACTAGTAATGCATTTATTACATGATCATGGTTTTAGTAATACAGTGAAAACCTGGGCTGTTATTTCCAATCAGATCAAGGTGAAAAACTGATCAACACCGGAAAATAAAAAATCTTGATGATTAAAAAAAAAAAAAATTTCTCTGTTTTGTGAAATGAATGATTAATATGTAAAAACTAAAAATTGATAAATGTATCAAGACTTCACTGTACTACAGGTATACCAAATCTGGTAAGTACAAAAACTGCATACAGATTGGAAGGATAATGAAGTTGAATTTGATGTGAAATGAAATACTGTCACACGCAATCAGTCCATCACATAAAACATTCACAAGTCTGCCACCACAATATTATGTATTTGTTTTACTCTTAATGATATGTACACAAAAAATAATGCAGATTTTTAAAAAAATTTTATACAAAAATATCTTATTTATATAAGCCTAATTATTTTATTATAAAGTTTCCTGACTCTACTATAAGGCAATCACCTGAATAAAGTAATGTTTACATTGCAATGCTTTTTACCTAAAACTAGCTCTTGGGGTATAACATTGGCGTGTTAGTCCCAGTGTTAATGTAACACATCTACAAAAATGTTTTAAAAATATTTTGTTAACTATTTTACACAGCACACAAACCTGCTTTTGCACTTGAAATGTTATGCGAGTAAAAAGTAATTCAAAGGCAATATTCTAAATTGTCTTGCACATTTTTTTTAGATCACTATATAGGCGTATGCATAAAACATTATAATTATGTTCAACTTTCCTAAAAAGGTTTTATCACACATGTATACAAGATACCCATCTTTTCATAACTGGTCAAATATTTTTTTACAAGAATCCCAGCACTCAAATTATAAACATTTTGTATACCTACAAAATAAAATCTATCTATCTATACATAAAGTATATCTGTTCCCCAACGATACCAAAAAACTTGCAGACAACAGAGATCAGAACATTTCTTATTATTGTTGACCATGACGTTAATCAAAACAAATGTGAGGATTTCACATTCGCACTTCTTGACGTTGTTACATAGCTCATGCCTTAAATAAAAGTAACTGTGAACTACGCACAGCGACATGACATGTATATAAAAATTATTCTATAGTTCTTTCTCAACCAAAACATAATCGAAAAACTATTAAAAAAGTTGTAGTTTTCAATCAAATTTCAGAAGACAATTTTTCAAAGTCTCTCTCTCTCTTTCTCTCCCCCTACTGACGCGACAATCACGCTGCAGAGAACCGACAAAAACCAAAGGGCGGTGGTGACCGTGCCAGGCGTGGCCGCAGGCATAGTCACTCTTTATGGTGATGTTCATGGTCCTTGTGATTGGTGTGCATAACATCAGAGTCCATCAGGAGAGAAGAGTTGGTGCGAGGCATGAGCAGTACTGTACCATCTGCACTCTGCTGCAGACTGTACTCGTATGGCGAGTACGGGTTGCCATCCGCGTCCCGCAGAGACTGAAACACAAACGCAATGGTTGTGTGGGTGATATGTACTGGGGTTAAAGCAGCTTTCGTGTTGACATGTGTCTCTACTGTGAGACTAGGTTTTGCTTCCATTTGCAACTGTCAGTAAATGGTTTTACAATTACAATGGATAAACTAACACTTTGGCATTCGAGGCGTATGGTAGATTAAAAAGGAGGTGCGTGTACTTATGTATGCGCGTTAAAAGTTATACTTCTTTGGCGTGACTAAAATAAAATTTTTGCGCATAACCTCAAATACTTGGAAACACTTTCAAAATTTGATTATACAATTTTTGTCACTAACAAATTTTTCACGGCACAGACGATACACGCATAACCTCAAATACTTGTGTACGTTGCATTTGTATATAGCTAGACGATATGCGCATGCACGTTGGGTCATACCCCTACCATGCTCACTGTTGAATTTCATTACACTGTGCACGCGCAACTTCCGTTGCACACTAAACTTTTACCCTCAACGTGTCAAAAAAGAAGTATAACTTAAAAAAAAAAAAAAAAAAAAAAAAAAACCAGTCAAGTGCACATACAAAACCAACTCCATAACTCAGAAATTTGGAAACTTAAAACTAGTACCAAAAATGAGCACAAAAATTAAATCATTTGAAAGCTGTTTGGAAAAAACCTTTATTAGTTGAAACATGTAAATTAATATTTAACAGTTTCTCAAATTTTTGCTGCAAAACTGCTACCTGTATTCTGACATTCACCCCGTTACTGTACAGAAGATTACTAATGGATACAAAGCCAAGTTTAATTCCAAGCAGCAGAAAGCACGTTTGGCCATCACTACACTTGATTTACCACAGCTGCAACAAAATGGGATGTTGGTAGACATGCCCCTATCAGTTATACAGGTATGTAATTTGTCTGCAATCTAGAAGGAAGCAAAACTTTTTATTTGCACTGCAGCAGGAATCTAGATGTTTACAAAGACTCCTTCAACTTCACACACGAAAGATTTGTCAATAGTCTCATTGTCATAGTCTGGAGAAAAAAAAAGGGGGGGGAGGGGGGATATGCAGGAGACAGCGAAAGAGGCAAACTAGTAACTTTGTAAATGAAAGACTTCTTATTTACACTCCATAGTTCTGTCATAGGTCAATGTGGCAATTAAAAAGGTATGGATGTGCAGGTGTAGTGTACAAATTACATACACGGCAACTAGAGATGATTGGCTTACAGTGAATGGTTCTTCAATGAATATGTAAGTACAGTACAAAGAGAAATGAAACAAAAGAATTGATTTTATCTTTCAGGCATATGTACATATTTTACACAGAATACATAACAATGCATAGGAAATCATTGGGTATTAAAACAGAGCAGCTTCATAATTAAAAATTAGGATAGCCCAGGTAGTCTAGTGAGGGGCAGTTTTGTGGGAGTGAGGTAAAAATCAATGAAGCGCTACGGGTGACGCCGAATGGCGTATGTGACGCAGCATCACCTCCACACACAAGGCAGTCTACTGGAGTGCAGTTTTGCCAACGGCAACTGTCTGAACATGACTTAAAGCGGCGACCCTATAATATTATTGGATACGACGCTGTAACCAAGTCCAATGCATGCCTTTATCATAGTTTGATAAGTGTCCA
Source organism: Clitarchus hookeri (assembly GCA_002778355.1). NCBI lineage: Eukaryota > Metazoa > Arthropoda > Insecta > Phasmatodea > Phasmatidae > Clitarchus > Clitarchus hookeri. The sequence goes on along the minus strand of NQII01006451.1, from coordinate 74,689 downwards.
GTTCATTAACTTTGAAATATAACATACTGAAAAAGTCGTTTTTAGCTGTGTTGGAGGACATGAGAATATAGTAATGCTTCCAATGCGTGTGATGTCTTGAAAGTACCACTCCGTCATCGTCTGGAATGTACTTTCTTTTCGTACGGAAACCCACTGGGGGCGCGTTTAACAATTTTGACAAAAAATACATTTTCCAAACACACTGCAAAGCATTTCAAGCAGTAGGCAGGTAGAAGACCGCCATAACACCCAATGCAGAGAAACTTCTCTGAAAATTAAGATAGTATTCAATTCAACTACAATACTTTTTTTTTTGCTATTTAAATTTTTATTGAAATCCTTTTTGTAAATGGAGTTATTTCATTCAACAAAACTCTTTTTCAATTTCTTACATTGACACTGCTAATAAATTATCCAGTGGTTAAATATGGGCTTGCACAACTTCTTAACGCCTGCAACTGTACAGACCTAGTACAAAATTCAGCACAACCAGAACTGTACTTGAAAAGTTAATTTATTGCTGATAAACCAAATTTTTTTTTTTCCATCTTTGTTAGTATGTGTGAGTGGAGAGGTTTTTGGCTGGTACTTAAATAGAATGGTCTTGGGTGTTGGTGAAGGTGAAATGAGGTGACGAAGGAGCAGACATGGAATGCAAGAACAAGGGAAACGGGAATTCCCTGACAAAAATCTCACATGCAAAAACCACGATGAACCCGCTGGGAACTGAACCTGGTTTGCCTTGGTCAAAGGTGAGTAGTTTGACGACGGCACCACTGCGGCCCCATCTTTGTTAGCGTAGGAAAGGTTTAACAGGGACCCGATAGTAAATACAACTTTTGATTCTTATTGTGTATCACCAGCCAATCTTGGGATACATCACAAATGGTGCTCACAAGTCAAATTGTGGCAGGTTGCCAGCGTCCGTGCGGAAGTCTTGGAAAAGGATAGAGGTAATCATGCAGAACAGGAATCTCTGGGTTAGCTGTAGTGTAACAAAAACTATGGTGAGAAAATGGCCTTTACAGCTTAACGTAACTACAACTTATATTACGAAATAGGAAAAAACAATACGACGACCCTTCATGCATGTACCCAATGCATCTGCGGTGTCCCCGATAATCTGGCACTAATTAAGTTAAAGTTCATGATATACCATCTGAGTTACTTAATTTTACCTGTTCTGAATACAAGTAAAACCAAACAGACAATTGACACAAGGCCTGAATGTCACAACCTTACCGTGCTAACCTTGCAACACGTTGGCATCTTATCGCGGAAAAATACTTGCAATATTCGTAATAACAGAAGTGAAAATTCGGAGCTGTAGGAAAATGTTACGAGAACAACTAAGATTTATATGTTTGGAAGAAACAAACCTGACGTGATGATCAAATGGCTTTGTTCCATACTAGAAAGTTTGATGAGAATTTCCTTTGTCTTTACTCACATAAACTAGAGAGTTATGGAATAGACATAATATTAAGCTGAAATGGTATGGGAAGAAAATTACAAAAAAAAAATAGAATTTGTTTACAAACACTGCTGTGTTTATGATGAGGTTGCTGGGATAGCAAAATGTTGTACAAAATAAGTGCACTCACAACACACACTATTTATAAAAAAATGCAACATTTAACAGGAACTACAATGAGCATATTTCTAATCCAATTATTTAAGTGCACCGCCTACCTGGAGGTGTTTTACCCTTTTAAGGCAGAAAGCGTGGGAGTGATAAGGGCGACGAAGCCAAATGCATCAAGTCCCCCATCGCTCCTATCTGCGAGGCTCTGAACTGGCGGGCAGTGTTATCGTCGTACTGCGTGTACCTATGGGACTTTAAGCAGCGCCTACCCTTTTGTTGGTGGTAAGTGTGAAGCAAAGTTCAGTGCAGGTCCCTATTATAGTTTTGCGTATTTCAGATCAGTATATTTTGTAATGCAGCAGAGTGAAAAAGCCATTTTTATTATGTAGGAGAGCATGGGAGTAGTATTTATAATCTGTGTGATATTCATACGTCATCTGAAGTGTGTTTTCTTTTCGTATAACAGTTTAAATGGGAAAACTTTAATAGGTTTAATAAAACACCTGCATTTCGAACACACTGCAATGCAATTCCAGCAACAGGTAGATGGTATCCTTAACCAGGCTTCCTACAGACATTTAACACTTAAATTCCAGTACTTTCCAAATACTGAAACGTACAATTTAAAAAAAAACTATCTAACATAACAACTACTATATCTGGTAAAGACCACTATTACCACTTTAGAGTTTAGAGTTATAATACTGCACTGTCAAAGTCAGTAAGTCAAAAAATTTTCACAGCACAATATTAAACTAATATTTAAAAAAATATATACAGAAATCCTGAAAAGGATTTGAAAACTACAAGTATTTTACAGTCACCTATTCATAGTTAATGCAATCAATGTTTTAGCATTAACTTAGGATTTTCACTTTGATTACCAGTACAAGTGTTCATCCTAATCTGGCAGATCACATGCCATTCTAGCTCCAACTATTTCACAGGCATGAAATGGCCATTAAAATTGTCGCGTGCCGGTTTAGGGATTATAGCACGACATTGGTTCACATCCATCACCCCCTCACACCACCCCCGCCTAGCGCACTTCGNGCCTAGCGCACTTCGCTGGCGCCTACGAGACGGCACGTGGGACCACAGGCAGGTGGAAAATTTTGGTACACGTGGAGCGGAAGCGTAGACCTTCCCCCTCCCCCCCTTCACAACCGGACACTCTCACTCGCCGCGAGATCTGTGGAGTACAGGGAATTCACGAGATATCAACCAAATAATTGGGCGTATTTCACCTAACTCAGNCACCTCATCTGCCAGGCTCAGTATCTGGTCCAGCTTGCGCTTGCGGCAATTCTGCGCAGCCACCTGCAAACACCATACCGTGCTGCACCAGTCCTCACCGCGCTCTTACAGCAGCTAATATCACATGCATCATATTACATTTACATTTTTGTATATATATAGTACTTATATTCTACTGTATATTTGATTGGCTTCAATACAGTTTACAGTGCTTGCAAAATCCCTTTCCTCCAATCAGAGTGTTCATTCCAAACATCTTAAATGTTGATGATTCAAACTAGGTCAAATTTGAAGTCAATGTTGCAGAATGCCTAGTGGAATTTTGCAGTATAGTTAAACGGAATTGGTGTACTGCTACAATTAATGCGGAGCTCTGTTTAAACTACTTTTTTTGGCATCAACACAAGATGGTACGTAACCTTCTGGGTTATCATTTCATCCTAAAAATGTCTAAATATTTTTAAAAAATCTACATATTTTTAATAAATCTATTGATTCTCCTGTGAGATGTAACTGAAAATCGACTTTGTGCATGCTTATTGTTTAGGCTTTGGGAATGAGGGGTTGTGCATATCCATCTCTGTCATTATAATCTAAAAATGTCTAAATATTGAAATAAATTAAAATATCTTTAGTAAATAAAACCACTGATTCTCCGGTGAGAAGAAATAAAAAATGGATTTCACAAATAAGGAAAGTTATAATATGTTCAATTCAAATTTTTTGGTTGCAATGGGAGTTTTATAATATTGTATATCTTTCTGCACTGTCAATTTGGAAAACTTCTGTAAAATTAATAAAATAAATTTTTTATTTTAGAAACGTAAATTTTGCACTAGAGATGAGTAAGCATATACCACAATTTTTGGGTTACGGAGGGTCAAATTTGGTTAGTCTTGATTTTACGAAGTAAGCGATATTATGAAGTCTTTACCAGGAATCATCACACTTCTTAAAATCAGGGCTTTACTGTATTTGTCGAGTAGAACGTAGTGGTCTATCAACCCCCAGGCTCCAGCAGTAGGGTACAGAATGGAGATGTGCGCAGGAACGCTACTGCCACCTACAAGCTTTCTAACCCTCGGCACTTGAAGGAGCAGCGAGAGAACAAGACAGGGAGGGACGCTACTTCCCCACTAGGCACAGCTGCCACCAGTTCCACGCGTGCTCAAGTACGGTGTTCAAGCAGCTTGGATGTGTTCCTCATCTCCTTCCAGGCATAGGAGTACGTAAGCAACAAACAGTCGACACTGAGCCTATGTCTACACAGCACATCATGATCAAGCACTCACTCTAGCAGCGTTAGCCATAATGCCTAGCCCAATGTAACCTTCTAATACCAAAGAGAGAATCCAAACAATGGTATCTCACAAACTACCCCAAAGTCATGTGCCGCCCATCTTCAGGGGAAAGATCTCGCAGTGATTTAGTTTCAAAAAAAAACAAGATTTCTGTGTTATCAGTTTTATTATGGAAGACTCATAAAATGAAACTTCATTACTAAAATAATGCATTATTAGTCCCAAAATTCAGCTCTGTTCTTTAAATGCAAATTTAAGTATTAAGAATTGTGGATCAGTTAACAATAATTTATCCTTATATGCATAGTTGCAAATTTTTTTTTAAATGTTTATGAAAATGTTTAAACAAGAGTAAGATTTTATTTGAACTAAGGTAAAACAGAGTATTACCATGGGTTAAAAAATATATTTTTAAGGTTTTAAGTTTTTTCTAACCCATATGTCGAGGTTCCTGCACGGTGTGGATTGTTTGTTGCAATATTGCACAAATGACTTGGATATGGTTTCATCGAGAAAAAAACATTCAATCCTGGAAATTAAACAATTTTTATATATTTGCTTTTACAATTTTGCTCTTGTCATTAAATTATCATTTTAGTCTCATCTACACTGTAATACTGTGCAGCTGCGCTATCACGAACGAGAGGTAGTCCTCAAGAGACGTGGCCTGGGAAGTGTCAATTACAGTAGCAGTACTCTGTACTAACAACCTACAATTATTTTTTTCTTCCCATCNGCGCCACGTGCCGACAATTAAGACTGGGGGCTTGCAAGCATAAAAACCCCGTTTCAAGAGTGGAGGGGGATCAGTCGATTACTACCGCCCGGGTCAGTAAGTTGCTTATCACCGCATCGGACAGTCAGTTAGTTCAGATTGACCGCCGAGAGACGTCAGTTCGAGCAGAGAGAAGTCAGCCGCGCCATTTTGGCCGGGGGGAAATCGGACCCCCGGCCACACGTCGTTAGAACAGCACCACAGTGAGCTGACAGCAACTGCGGCCTTGCCAAGGCCAACCACACCGCCGGAGCTTGCCCACCATAGCTGACAGCACTCACCACTGAGTTAAGTATGACAATCACCGTCACAGAAGCCCCACTCAACCAAGAATTCGCCCAGTAAATCCGAGTAACCGAACTATCACAGTACCGCACCTCTCAAGTGTTGATGTTGTGTATTTGTGAATATATACGAGACAATATATTCGTACTTCAAAATACAACAGTAATAGTCTACCTCATTACAATACCCACAACCTCCACGCACTTTATAGTCGGTGCCTGGGGGACATTAACTCTGACCATATAAGCCACCATGTCTTCAACAGTGTACCAAAGCGAGAGGAGTTAAAATCATCTAACCAGCATTGGTTTCCCATATACTTTACATGCTGCAAACACCACATCTGCATTGTTTTGTAATGCCCTACACACTTTTAGTGTGTTTCTCTAACAGAACTAATGAAAAAGAATAAAGATCAGTTTCTAAAAACAAATACATTTTGCAATCTTAGTCACACACATAATTTCATGTTGTATTTTCTAACATAACTAGAAAATTTGAGGACTTTTCAAAAATATACGTTTAAAATTCAAGGACATTCAGGGATTGTAAGAACCCCATTTAACAATTAGTGGGTTCACGTATATTTCTGACAAATGTGTGGGACACAAACCTAAAAAGGAAATTATTTACAGCTAAGGACTCGACTCACCTGAAAAATGTGTCTGTAGAGCTGGCTGAACTTATCTTTGACGAGCTGTCTCTCTTTCAGGAGGAAGTCCCTATCCATCAACAAGCGGGTCTTGCGGTCCTTCATGTCCCGCACCTCATCTGCCAGGCTCAGTATCTGGTCCAGCTTGCGCTTGCGGCAATTCTGCGCAGCCACCTGCAAACACCATCACCGTGCTGCACCAGTCCTCACCGCGCTCTCACAGCAGCTAATATCACATGTATCATATTACATTTACATTTTTGTTTATATATAGTACTTATATTCTACTGTGTATTTGATTGGCTTCAATACAGTTTACAGTGCTTGCAAAATCCCTTTCCTCCAGTCAGAGTGTTCATTGCAAACATCTTAAATGTTGATGATTCAAACTAGGTCAAATTTGAAGTCAATGTTGCAGAATGCCTACTGGAATTTTCCAGCACAGTTAAACGGAATTGGTGTTCTGCTACAATTAATGCGGAGCTGTTTAAACTACTTTTTTTGGCATCAACACAAGATGGTACGTAACCTTCTGGGTTATCATTTCATCCTAAAAATGTCCAAATATTTTTAAAAAATCTACATATTTTTTAATAAATCTATTGATTCTCCTGTGAGAAGAAATCAAAAATGGATTTCACAAATAAGGAAAGTTATAATATGTTCAATTCAAATGTTTTGGTTACAATGGGAGTTTTATAATATTGTGTATCTTTCTGCACTGTCAATTTGGAAAACATCTGTAAAAATAATAAGATAAATTTTTTATTTTAGAAACAAGTAAATTTTGCACCAGAGATGAGTAAACATATACCACAATTTTTTGGGTTACGGAGTGTCAAATTTGGTTAGTCTTGATTTTACGAAGTAAGTGATATTATGAAGTCTTTTCCAGGAATCATCACACTTCTTAAAATCAGGGCTTTACTGTATTTTTCGAGTAGAACATAGTGGTCTATCAACCCCCAGGCTCCAGCAGTAGGGTACAGAATGGAGATGTGCGCAGGGACGCTACTGCCACCTACAAGCTTCCTAACCCTCGGCACTTGAAGGAGCAGCGAGAGAACAAGACAGGGAGGGACGCTACTTCCCCACTAGGCACAGCTGCCACCAGTTTCACGCGTGCTCAAGTACAGTGTTCAAGTAGCTTGGATGTGTTCCTCATCTCCTTCCAGGCATAGGAGTACGTAAGCAACAAACAGTCGACACTGAGCCTATGTCTACACAGCACATCATGATCAAGCACTCGCTCTAGCAGCGTTAGCCATAATGCCTAGCCCAATGTAACCTTCTAATGCCAAAGAGAGAATCCCAACCATGGTATCTCACAAACTACCCCAAAGTCATATGTCGCCCATCTTCAGGGGAAAGATCTCGCAGTGATTTAGTTTCAAAAAAATGCAAGATTTCTGTGTTATCAGTTTTATTATGGAAGACTCATAAAATGAAACTTCATTACTAAAATAATGCATTATTAGTCCCAAAATTCAGCTCTGTTATTTAAGTGCAAATTTCAGTATTAAGAATTGTGGATCAGTTAACAATAATTTATCCTTATATGCATAGTTGCAAATTTTTTTTTAAATGTTTATGAAAATGTTTAAACAAGAGTAAGATTTTATTTGAACTAAGGTAAAACAGAGTATTACCATGGGTTAAAAAATATATTTTTAAGGATTTAAGTTTTTTCTAACTGATGTCGAGGTTCCTGGACAGTGTGGATTGTTTGTTGCAATATTGCACAAATGACTTGGATATGGTTTCATCGAGAAAAAAACATTCAATCCTGGAAATTAAACAATTTTTATATATTTGCTTTTACAATTTTGCTCTTGTCATTAAATTATCATTTTAGTCTCATCTGCACTGTAATCCTGTGCAGCTGCGCTATCATGAACGAGAGGTAGTCCTCAAGAAACGTGGCCTGGGAAGTGTCAATTACAGTAGCAGTACTCTGTACTAACAACCTACAATTATTTTTTTCTTCCCATCATTTGAAAACTTATATTATTCGTATAATCACTAAGTTGATACATTTTTTTGGATACAAATTGTTGCTCATGATTTTGCAGATAAAATGAAGTATTTTTTTTTATTTTTTTTTATTTTTTATTAAATTTTGGTGTTAGACTGTGTATTAACTCACATTTCGATGTTATTTTTATTTTAACAGTTGGCTCTACTCATCTGACCTTACAACCTAGACGTGTACCATCGTATCTACAAAGCTCCCACGCGCTAGACAAGAGCCTTCAGTTCAACACGAATTATGAGTACACCTCCTAAACCTTGGCAAACCAGGAAGCCGACCTTCAGGTAGCCGACCTTCAGGTAGCCGACCTTCAGGTAGCCTATGGCATTTACAAATAAGCAGTATTGTGACCATAGTCACTCTACTCATCCACCTAGAGATTTCTTCTTACAATCTCTCTTACATCGACTCTCTCGCACTTTCATCAAGCCTTGTCCCATACTCAATTACCTTCCCAGGTACAATTGATGACCAAGGCGGACTAACGTAATGGCCTAAACCTTGTCTACCCTCCGTTCCATTCAGAGTACGACCGGCATGTGACCTCACACCCAACACGCTACGATTTCTTTTCTTCCACGCATCTCGAACAACCAGTAGCCACTTACTTCTGGTGACACTATATCACACAAAACTACTCTCTGTTCACCACCTCTTGATCTGCAGGTGGAGAAGACAGGTGTTTCGTTACAAGTGCCAATACTCGTTGCACAAGCAGAACAGGTAGACATGTGTTGAGCGACCCCACAAACACTCGCTATTCTAACATTGGTGATCACACTAGTACATATTCACCTTACTCCTTTCTCAAAGTGAGGAAATGTATGATATGCTGCAGCCATAGAGACTTCCAGGCCACGTCTCTTGAGGACCAACTATCATCTGCGTTGCGTACTCTTGCCGAGAGACTTAACACAAGCGGAAAGCTAGACGTCTATTCCCAGGGAGCACGTCCCATACCGTATCTTTGCCGTGCCTCCGTGTCGCATAGCTCTGACCTCGAGACCATCGAATGAATACCCACGTGTCCCCACCAGCGTGACACCACTGCATAGGATGCTTTCCAGGACTGCCTTCACTAACTACTCTAACGGCCAGCATCGACAGGACAGTCAATCACCCGACACGTCTGCATGCCTGAAGCTATCTTCAAGTGCAACCGGAGCTACAGTTATGCTGACCCGGTCACACAACTGAATCCTGAGCTACACCGTCGCACGGTCATCATTGATTAATCAGAAACCCAATGCAAGCACGTCAACATATAACTGAACTACCCCTTTACACCCAGATGCAATAAAAATGGAGAAGTCATATAACTCTACCTGTTACGCCTGTACGCTCCTAGTTTCCCAGCATGCCTGTGCTTGTGGGTAAAAGTAAGAACAGTGTTTTCTGTGCCTCGTTTAGAGAGACCGTTATCACTATAATCACAAACTACCATCGCTTTTAGCATTCTGATTGTAACCTTGCATCATAACTGCAAACATTGGCTTTTACGCTTTCATGTTTCTTTCCATAAAAAGATTTTTATAAAGATATTTTTTTTGAGATGATGGCTGTTAACGCTTTAATTATTTTCACAACAAATCAGTAGTAAAACAAAATAACTATATCTGTGTAAAAAAAACTAACTCTTAATAACATTACAAATACACTTCAGTAGCCTACCACCTAACACACATCCTGGGCGATTTTTGCAACAGAATGGTATTACTGAAACATTTTTTGATTCACTGTCTATTAGATAACACAATCCGTATATAGACAGACGTACATTATGTATGGATGATTTGTTTTTAGGTCAGGAATAAATAACAAGTTGTACGTCAAGGTTCCAGTAATTTCTAGAGCAACTAAGCATCACCACCAAATAAAATAAAAAATAATTATCCAATAGTAAACATCCATATATTCTACCCTTCTCTCGCTCATTACATAGAAAGTCTAGATATGAAGGACTGGGTCGAGGTATGTACTGCACTCTATTTTGCAAACTCCTGATTNTTCATATATTCTACCCTTCTCTCTCTCTCATTACATAGAAAGTCTAGATATGAAGGACTGGGTCGAGGTATGTACTGCACTCTATTTTGCAAACTCCTGATTCGACGCTGAAGTGACGTCTCAATTCCGAGATATCGCAATAAGTATGACTCCCCTCCCTCCATACGGATATTGACAAGTTACGGGCACGCTAGTAGACCTCCCTGAGGTGTTCTTCAATGTCTTATTTTTGTGTGGGTTGACGTGTTCTTGTGCTAGCAACCAATTTAATATACTTTGAATTTGAATCTGTGTAAAAAAAAAAACTAACTCTTACAACACTACATACATCAAATACAACACTCCTGTGGACTATCAACCAACATAGTATAAACTGAGCAACTTTCGCAATAATTGGTACTAATGAAAACATTTTTTTAACCACAGCCTTTTAGCTACCACAGACTACAAGGACTCGTTCAACAAAAAAAATACCACTGCCCACCACTGGGCCACGAAAATGAATAAAACTAGCACAAGGAGGTGGCAGACATCACAATGGCATGGCTCATAACAGTATTTCAAGGATGATTATTACGGTGTGAAGTTTGGGGATCGATCTCACTGTCTTGTGGTCACAGCAATGATCAAGATAAACCAATCAGTCTGAAGACTAATTCTAGGCTGCTGAACGACTCAGTGAGAGAAAGACGGATTTTATACTTGGGAGAACTCGACACCGCACCTGGCAGGCCCATCACAGACAATAACATGAACTAACGTGATCCATGCACAAAACATTCAAATTATTACAAAAGATAACTGCAGTGATTCATTAAATAAACTACCATGGTGTTGCCAACACAAAATTGAGTTGAGTATTTTCTTCTTGTAATCACCACTATTCCTGTAAGTTGTAACACATAAGGACTCCCCCAAACAATCTCAATACAAAAAACCACTGATAACTAAAGGACTCAAAGTGAACAAGCTGTTGCATTTGCAGGGTTTTCCATGTTTTTATGTTGGTAATGAAATAAAAAAAACATTAAAAGTCTTTTGGTGAGAGGAACACACAAAATGCTAAAGAGTGATATTACGTATAATTTGAATGNAAAAAAAACATTAAAAGTCTTTTGGTGAGAGGAACACACAAAATGCTAAAGAGTGATATTACGTATAATTTGAATGACAAATTGTTAAAAGAGCAAGTTGCAGAGTACAATCTATTTCATGGCTGGGAGAAGCTGACATCAACCCAAATACTAGAGAAAAGTTTACAAGATGTACGATAATATGACTTAAATACGGTAACATCATATTACAATCATCAATACGTATCCAAGTGTTCACATATTTTAACACACGCAATATAAAAACNTATGACTCCCCTCCCTCCATACGGATATTGACAAGTTACGGGCACGCTAGTAGACCTCCCTGAGGTGTTCTTCAATATCTTATTTTTGTGTGGGTTGACGTGTTCTTGTGCTAGCAACCAATTTAATAAACTTTGAATTTGAATCTGTGTAAAACAAAAACTAACTCTTACAACACTACATACATCAAATACAACACTCCTGTAGTCTATCAACCAACATACTATAAACTGAACAACTTTCGCAATAATTGGTACTAATGAAAACATTTTTTTATCCACAGCCTTTTAGCTACCACAGACTACAAGGACTCGTTCAACAAAAAAAAATACCACTGTCCACCACTGGACTACGAAAATGAATAAAACTAGCACAAGGAGGTGGATGACATCACAATGGCATGGCTCATAACAGTATTTCAAGAATGATTATTATGGTGTGAAGTTTGGGGATCGATCTCACTGTCTTGTGGTCACAGCAATGATCCAGAAAAAACCAATCAGTCTGAAGACTAATTCTAGGTTGCTGAACGACACAGCGAGAGAAAGACGGATTTTATACTTGGGAGAACTCGACACCGCACCTGGCAGGCCCATCACAGACAATAACATGAACTAACGTGATCCATGCACAAAACATTCAAATCATTACAAAAGATTACTGCAGAGATTCATTAAATAAACTACCATGGTGTTGCCAAGACAAAATTGAGTTGAGTAATTTCTTCTTGTAATCACCACTATTCCTGTAAGTTGTAACACATAAATCTCAATACACAAAACCACTGATAACTAAAGGACTCAAAGTGAACAAGCTGTTGCATTTGCAGGGTTTTCCATGTTTTTATGTTGGTAATGAAATAAAAAAAAAC
>NQII01006451.1:44765-62345 GCA_002778355.1 Clitarchus hookeri | reverse complement strand
GGGGAACAGACATCACAGTTCCAATAGCAACTGAACATCCAGATGAGTTAAGTTGACTACTTTAAGTGACATGTGCCGATTGGCCGGTGGTTGTAATTAATTTTACGAAAACAGTAATCAATTTGAAAGTGGTCACAGTTTAAATAACAAAACGCATATTGTAGTGGAGTAAGAGAATCAAAACATCAACGATAAAAAGTCAGTTAACCTGTCTGGAGGTTTGTTGGCTACTTGGATTATTTTGATTAAAAGGATGTACCGGCAGGGAAACAAATGTGCAATTTCAACCCTGGGGCACAATTAAAGGCTGTTTACAGTGAACGGAGCACTTTTGAAAGCTCTACTTAATAATTACTTGCATGCACATTGTGATTGTGTATACTTCCACCATATGTACAATTGACATTACCNCACCATATGTACAATTAACATTACCATGGGCGTGATCACTTTATTCACGCGTCTGTCAAGTTAAATGTGAAGTTATTACAAAAGTAATTATTTCACAAATTTGCTAATTCTTACACTTTCATTATTTAAAAAGACAGAAAGAAAATTGAATAATTTCAGTTTTCAGCAATGTTTGCCTACAACATTTACTTTAATGTTGAGACACGGAACTACTTTCCCTCGGTCGTTACCAACCTTCCTAGGTGCATGTAAGTATGTTCAGCCAGTAAAACACATGCAGGTGTGGGCAACGACCTTTTCAAAGGTTGATTTCAAAAGTGCTCAGATAATCACGAACAGCCTAACTAATTGGTTATTGACAAAATATAATTTGCCAAAACATCCACTTATATGCTTTTTTTCATGTATTCACACGCAAATAAATGTTTAACATTTTTAAAAATGTACATATTATTTTTTTGAAATGTTGCTATTTTCTGATTTTAATGAGAGTACATATAACTGACCAGTCATTGCAATTCAATACTAACACACATTCCAAGCATTAAAAAACTGAGAAAAATTTGCTAACCTTGTTCTTGCCTCGACGTCTTATATCCCTGATGAGGGAGAGTTGGGCCTCGCTAAGGTCATATTTCGAAAGGCGCTCGTTGAACTCGTCCATCGGCAGGTTGATGATGTCACTCACTGTGATGGGGATGTTCATGCCACGGGCTCGCTTCTCATCTCTGTTGAGGTGATCCTCCTCGGACTTCCGTCCTGGACAACACACGACCGCTGCTGTTACAACACTAGAACCAGCAGACGACAAGCAAGTACTCGCAACATTCATGGAGAAAAGATACCCCTGGACAGACGGTCACGGAGAGTATGCACCAGAAAGGAACTTCAAATGGAAGCTACACAGGTTCGAAAGTGATGAACAATGATGTGGTGCAGAAATAAATAAGAAGTGTGTAGCTAGTAAATGGTCAGCAGATTTCTTAGATATANTGATGAACAATGATGTGGTGCAGAAATAAATAAGAAGTGTGTAGCTAGTAAATGGTCAGCAGATTTCTTAGATATAATTCCCCCATCACAAACACTATTGAACAAATGGAGAAAATTTAATTTCTACTTCCATGCAACGGAAGCTAGGGTGCTCGCCTCCGACCAAGATGAACTGGGTTCAACTCCGAGCAGGATCGCTCTTGGATTTTCGCATGTGGGAATTATTGCAGAGGTTGCCGGGATCTCCCATAACGTTTGTCTAGTTGAACAGTATTTCAAAACACTTCTAGTTCATATCCACTTGCACAAAAGCATGGTTTTAACTGTTGCACATTTTTAAACTGCTGGTGTTCACAGATGTCATTGAAATTTTATCTGCACAGAGCTCTTTTTGCAAAAATCCAGTGTGTCTAGTCACCAAAGATAGTTCAATATACCATTTGTTTGCTAACTATATACAAAAGCTGGAATAATTTGTTTGTGCAGAAATAAAGAATTGTTTTATCCGATCTGTTTAAAAAACTAATACTCACAATATTAAACATAATATTAAAACCACAAATACTATTCAAAAAGCTAACTCTGATACTGTGAATTTTCCTACAACCATAATTTTGTGAAAATTAATCAATAGCTTAAAAATATTGTGTTCATAACTGTCAAGAAAAATCAAGAAAATACCCAAAACAACTAGAGCCAGAAAACATTTCTTTCTAAAATTTTAGCAACTGAAGTTCNAAGAAAAATCAAGAAAATACCCAAAACAACTAGAGCCAGAAAACATTTCTTTCTAAAATTTTAGCAACTGAAGTTCCCTGTTCTACATTCCATTGACCATTCCTAGTATTTTAGTACGACATGTGTTTCTGGTTTAAAATGAGAAAACTTCAATGTTTCACACTTCTGATACCAGCGATCAATAAGTTTTTGTGTTTAGATGAATCAAACCTTGCACATTTAAAAACCTGTAAGTAAAATCTACCAAATATTCTCGTATATGCATTCTCCTTTCACATGCAATATAAATTGTACTTTTCTGACAGTTTTGGCAGTGTGTACTACTTTTTATACACTCGTACAGTCGGGTGCAACACTACATCGAAATCCCCTCTTCCTTTATCGCAACGTAAACATAACGGCAAGTAGCCCCACGCTAGTGTGAAATTCTCGTGAACACACGNGCAGTGTGTACTACTTTTTATACACTCGTACAGTCGGGTGCAACACTACATCGAAATCCCCTCTTCCTTTATCGCAACGTAAACATAACGGCAAGTAGCCCCACGCTAGTGTGAAATTCTCGTGAACACACGTCCGCGGCCAGCGATGGGAGCTCGGCACTGACCTCTGTGCTTGTCCCTGGTGACGGGTCGCTGCAGGGCTCCCACGCTCTCGGGCGGCAGGTGATACGTGTGGTTGTGCTGCACATGCTCCAAGCTCTGTCTCGGCTCTGCAACCACCACATTCACCAACTGTCACTTGCAAACACTCCCATACACAGGCGCAACAGCGTTCCTGCCTTCAAGTTGGGCAGTGGTTCTCAAACTGTCGTCAGTGGCTTGGATCTACGTGGTCGGCAAAATATTTTTAAAATCTATTTTATTAATTTATTTGAACTTTTCTACAGTTAAATTCTGTAATATCAAAAATTTTTACAATGATATCATCAAGTTCTTATGGTAGTAATTCATTTTACTGAGTTGTTAAATCATAATTCCAAAGTTTTGCTACTTGAGTGGAAGAGGTGCCGACAAAGTCATCTATGCTAGGTTTGAAAGCCTACACCTAGTGATCCACGGTAAAGATAAGTTTGAAAACCACTGATGTACAGTAACAGTAAACACAAATATGCCAGAGACTAATACCTGGCAGCCCTACAACAACATACACAAGAATGTGAAAACTACCATCAAAAAACAAACTTCTACCAAATACAAAATTTAAAGCTAAACAGGCAAGACAGGATTAAACACAAAGTTGTACAGGCACTATCTGGAGTTCATGATTTGAATGAGATCACTGAAAAGGCTAGATGGACATGTAAAGTGAACAAGAGGAGAGGGGTTGCCCAAACAAATTAAGGATATTAAGTACATAAGAAGAAGCCCCAGGAAGACCAAGAAGGACGTGGCATGAACAGATAATGACAGGAGTGCAGGAAAGGGGAGAAGATTGGAGCACGATAAAATGGTGTGGAGATGGGAAAAGGGGAGAGAAGATTCGAGCAAGCTCAAATTGTGGAGAGATGGGAGGAGACATTTCGCTATGCTGACCTGGCCAAAGGCTGGAAACAGCAGTAGATGATGATTATGATGATTTTATTTTCACGATACTGACCAATACTTTGACTATTGATACACCTGATGTACTGCTGAGTTATTTTACGTACTGACTAAGGTTAAAGGCGTTAACAAGTAAATCCCACCAAGGCAAACCAGGTTCGATTCCTTGCGGGAACACCCCCGAATTTTCGCAAGTGGGAATCGTGCCAGACGATGCCGCTGGTCGGCAGGTTTTCTCGGGGATCTCCTGTTCTCCCTGCCCTTGCATTTTGGCGCTGCTCCATACTCGCCTCGCTTCACCCTCATTGGCTCTCAAGACCTCGCTGTTAAGAGCAGCCCAAATCTCTTCACTCACTGTACTATGATTTCTAAAGAAATATCACTAAAATTTGAACAAGTGTCCTGCTATGAAAACAACAATTACATGACACGCAAAATAAAATCAACTGTCTGGATGACTCAATACTGAACCATGCAGCACTACAACAATTTCTTTGAATAACTGTTAATTTGTAAAACTACAGATTTGTAATTGTACTAATAGATGAAACACTTTGGGAAAGTATCGATGTTTACTTTTCAGACCTTTTTATCAGACTGTCTGTGCGACAACACATACTCTAACTGTGTTAGAACATTAAGTGGATGCCCTACTGCTTTCTAGATAGCGCTGAACTACAGCAAACAGAGAGAGTGGCAGGAGACGCACCTGGATGATGCCTCATGAACTCAACACTGCAACTGTACTTGATCTCGGGGAGCTTGGGGCCGACTGCTCCCTCCATGGACGTGCTGAATGTGTTACTGGGGATGGCCGCGGCCTCCCCATACTCGTACTTGACTGGAGCCGTAGGCAGGCTGGGCGTGGCACCGTGACTGCCCAAAGTCGTGTTGCCTGCTGCAATACAGTTATTAAAGCATCCCTTCAGTGCACGCCCTCCAAATATAGTCATTTAAAAAATGTTCAAAGACTTCGAAAACTAAATTAAATAAAAAGCACAAGTGACCTCCTGTTAACCCTTTAACACATTATCCCGAGCATCTCGTTTATTTATGCATGCATGATCAGTGCTGTGTGTGGTCAGAAACCAATGCCAATATGGACGTAACATTCCTGTTGATAATACTACCGGATGCTGATGACAAGTCGTGTAACAAAACTACAATAACCCTTTTCATAGGCTCCATTGTTTAAACAAGTATTTCTCAGACCAAAAATTATTTATTTTTAGTGTGAACATTAATGCATTTATTATATTCATCTTTCACACACATGCAAATAAAAGGGAAGCAGGAATCTTCATTCACATCAGCAATACTAAGAGATGGAAGGTTGGCATGATACTAAATACATCTTTTTACCCTCTCCCATCCCCAATGGGAATATGTTATAGACCATTTTAAGTAATATTAGGGATTTCTTAAAAATATATATATATATTTGTGTCTGCCTTTCATTTATGTAATAAGCCGTACAGTCTATCCATCAATGCAAAGTGATTATTTTTCCTCAATATCTCCCTCAATACGAAGAGTGTTGACCACAGCCCACAAAGGGCAACCTCGAACAACGTTCAGAGAAAACCTTCTTTAAAGGGGCTAACCAACTATCACATGCTCCTACTTAAGTTTTTGTTTCATTTGCAAAGTTAACACCAGAAGTCCATTTCATAGCCAATGCCAATTTCTTCACATTGAAATTCTGGCTTTGGGTTTCAATGGTCTAGTGCTAAGTAGTCCAATATCTTGCGTAGTGGTCCTGCCGAGATACCACTCGTCAGACCAGGCAACAAGGCAAATACCTCTTCCATAGTGGTGACATAGCAGGCGACACGGGAATGCCTGCTGTAGCTGACTTTTGTTTAGATCAGAGGGTAACATGTTTGATGCTCACCGTAACGAGACAGTAGAACTGTGTAACGATTTAACTCAACTTGGTAAGACAGGTGATGAAATTACGCCTTAATCACTCTCTCCCACATGCATAATTAGAAACAAGTGTAACTCGCATACTGTATACTCTTATTCAGAATAACAAAAATGATAAATAACACACTATAGTGACGGTAAAGCTCATTACAGTTAATTTAAAAGACAGAGGTAATGCTGGACCACCCACCTGAACCTTGCTCCTGGAAGTGCCGCTTGCCATACATCTGATGTTTCTTCTGAGCCATAAGTGGCATTCTGTTAGGGGCTTCTGGAATAGCACCAACCGGGCTGGCGTGTTGGCGACCACTGTAACTGTAGTCGTATGGCCGGTACTTGCTGCAAAACACAGGTTCGCACTTCACAACCTAAACCAACTGTGGACCGAGGATGCCCCTCACACAATACAGTACGTGCATTACGCTTCGGGCCAGTCAACAGATATAGATCCTAGAAACAGTAATAATACACACATCATAAAATAATTATGTATATTAATGGTTGTAATACCGGCTGGCTATTACAGACGTGGCTGCATGACGGAAGAATAATGGGTGCTTTTCAACTCCTGATTAATGCACGAGGGATAACCTATGTGACTTTATCCCGTTACCGAAATAGAATAGAACGTGAGATGCTGTGATACTCTGGTAATGCAAGCCCACTAGCTAAGGAGAGAAATTCAGGTCAACATTTTCACACACCACGTGTCAGAAAACAATGGTTACACCACGAGTTTTACAAACCCATACACTGCATTCATGCTTATCTGAATCTGGACACAAACAAACACATTCTTGTGCTGTTACACAAAGATACTTCATAAACGTATAAACACTTCACTTGCACCAAGTCAGTATTGTAGCAGGACTACACCAGTTCTCACAGGTGTGATGAACAACAGCCTCGCTTCATCTCTGCTGCATTAAGTTCACAATTACTTATTTCGTTTTACACTGGTCCAAGTTAAAGCACTCCATGTGATGCAGCCAAACTCAAACGTTTTCCACTAGGATACCATATCGAGCTACTACGTACAAGACTTGTGATGCTAAAAATATATAATAACGCGACCACTTGGCAATAACTCACCCCGGGTGGTAGTCTACGCCGTAGTGATCGCCAGGGGTGTGACCCGAGTCCGATCCCGTCTCCATCCACTCGCCGTCCGACACGGAAGGCACACGCTCCGAGCCCATGGAGCTGACGGCGCTGTCGCTGGAGGCATCCATGCGCTCCTCCGACGGCTGCAGGGACGTTGCGCCGATGCTGCTGCCGTTGTTCGAGTTGTTGCTGTCCAGCATCCGCATGGTGTACATGCCTGAGAGAATTGTGCCCAGCCATTACCGTCACATCCCTTAACATCTTCCCCAGTACAAAGCAAAAGAGCAATGGAAAATTTTAAAATAAGCCTTAACTGTCACATCCATTCTATAAACACAAAAGTAATATTACCTTTTCATGAAGTTTAAACTTGGGTTAAAAAGCCAAACTTTTTCAGTCCTTTCAAGAGTTTTTTGTCAGGATTTTACTACAACACCAAAAAATGCAGGGGCAGTATTTAACTTGCTTATATCCATTGTCAATAATCGTTAGGCAATGTGAACATCAAGTTTAGTTTAAAGGAGTTAATTGTGAAGAGATTTTCACCACTAAGCTAAGGTTTTGGAAATGTGACCAACAAATAAA
Source organism: Clitarchus hookeri (assembly GCA_002778355.1). Taxonomy (NCBI): domain Eukaryota; kingdom Metazoa; phylum Arthropoda; class Insecta; order Phasmatodea; family Phasmatidae; genus Clitarchus; species Clitarchus hookeri. Next base: position 55,041 of record NQII01006451.1, on the reverse strand, counting down.
AAACTAATCTATGTTGAAACAGAGTCTAAAAGTTAAAATTAAGAACAGTATGTGGTAGTACCTCGTGAAGAAGTATTAAACTAAACTACACTTTCTTGAAGTAAAGAGCTCAAATATTATAGTTATTACATTTCAGAACCTGCTGCTTCTTGCACAGACGTAAATACAGACGTACAACATAATCACTTAATTACATAATATAATTTAATTCTACTTACTATCGAATACTTAACAAATATACATTTGCTGTACAAATGTAATCAATTTGTTTGCAGATGCATGTAAATTTCAAAGGTGTTAAAAAACCAATTAGAGTAATTAAAAATATGTAATTTCTTACAAAGAAGCAGTTGCCCCTTCTTAAGCCAAGTCACTCGTACAAAATCAAGAACTTCATTATGCAGGTAATTTATATTTGTTCCATGTAGCTAAGTCAATCTGTGCTTAGATCGATATGATGATACCAGTAATATTAGGCATACATACACCATCTAAGTACCTAATAGTATGCTTGTTTATATCCAAGTATTTCCCACTATGTACTGATAAAAGCCACACACCATAATTACACATGAAATGCATACCAATTGAAGTTGTAAAATTCAATTTCAAACTTCGAACTATTCTGTGGTGTGACCACTCCACTACTTTCGGCTGATTGTTTTCCGACTTGTCCACCACCAGGCTCATATCTTTTTTGNGGCACATATCTTTTTTATTTAATGATGATGTAATTCTCAATCTTATGTCAGTAATTACCAGTACCTCAAGTGAACCATGCACATTTATTCATTTTATTGTCAGAAAACCAAAATTTTAAACATTACAGAACTCCAATACCATTTACCTATACACCATTAAAGAAAGACATGTGACACAGAGATGAAGTGAGTTGCAGTCTCCACTGGACACTGTGCAGTCCATCATAGTTGCATACTACGAACAATGATGGAGGATTGGCAGGGCAGTCGAAACAAAGACCCTGCAATATATGCTTTCTGATAAAAAGTATTCAGACATCCCTCCGTAAATGTAAACTTACGCCTAGATGCCGCTACGACCACCACTGTTGCTATGAAGAGAGGCAGAGGGCTCGATGTTGGTCAATGCTACATGATACCGCTAGAAAGGTGTAGGGTAAGGGTGCTCAGCAACTTTGAACATGGTGTAGTTGTTGCTTACATCAGTAAGCAATACATAAGGGCCATTTCCTCCCTTCTCAAGTTGTCCAAGTCAGCCATCAGGGATGTGGCTGTGAAGTGAAGATGAGAAGGCACAACCACAACAAAACCACAGTTCGGTAGGCCATGTGTGTTGGTCGACAGAGACCGTCCAGCCTTAAAGAAGGTAGTATGGGAACATGGCTGTCACAGTGTGATACCATCTTCCACGAACTCCGCAGTAGTGCCACTAATTGAGCAGCTAGCACCACGACAGTGCATTGGGAGTTACAAGAACTGGGCTTCAAAGTTCAGGGACCTGCCCATAAACCACACATTTCACCTGCGAATAAGCACCACAAAGCTACTGCAATGTGCACTAGAGACGTGCAATATGGAGTGATGAATCACACTATATCATTTGGCAGTCCAATTGGAGTGTTTGGGTGTGGCGAATGCCAGGTGAATGCTACATGCTGGCGTGTATGATGCCCGTGGTGNACATGGTGTAGTTGTTGCTTACATCAGTAAGCAATACATAAGGGCCATTTCCTCCCTTCTCAAGTTGTCCAAGTCAACCATCAGGGATGTGGTTGTGAAGTGAGGATGAGAAGGCACAACCACAACAAAACCACGGCTCGGTAGGTCATGTGTGTTGATAGACAGAGACCGTCCAGCACTGAAGAAGGTAGTATGGGGACATGGATGTCGCAGTGTGATACCATCTTCCAGGAACTCCACAGTAGTGCCACTAATTGAGCAGCTAGCACCACGACAGTGCATTGGGAGTTACAAGAACTGGGCTTCAAAGTTCAGGGACCTGCCCATAAACCACACATTTCACCTGTGAATAAGCACCACAAAGCCACTGGAATGTGCACTAGAGACGTGAAATATGGAGTGATGAATCACACTATATCATTTGGCAGTCCAATTGGAGGGTTTGGGTGTGGCGAATGCCAGGTGAATGCTACATGCTGGCGTGTATAATGCCTGTGGTGAAATTCTGCGGAGGTGTGGTGACAAAGGGGGGGAAGAGGTTGTTTTTTATGAAAGGGACTTTGACCTTTTGCAATACTACAGGGCACATTAAAGTCGGAAGGCTACAAGGACACTTTGACCAGCTACGTGCCGTCTAAGGTAAAAGACCAGTAAACAGATGATACCTGTGTGTTTCAGCATGACGAAGCTCCCTGTCATAAAGCCGCCAGTTCATGAGTGGTTTGTGGTTCAACAGGGTTCCAGAAATAGACTGGCCAGTCCAGAGTCCCCACCTCAAGCCCACTGAACACCTCTGGGATAAACTGNCAACAGGGTTCCAGAAATAGACTGGCCAGTCCAGAGTCCCCACCTCAAGCCCACTGAACACCTCTGGGATAAACTGAAATAGCAACTGTGCACCAGACGCCCAGAACTCAAGTAACTTGCTACACTCGCTACAGCACTGCAGGAAGAACGGTAGGCCATTCACCCGCAGATGTTCAGACACCTTCCTGAGTGTCCTGCGCAGGGTTAGACCTGTATTACAGGAAAAGAACAGGAACCCAGGGGAAAGTGGAAAGGTTTAAGGTAAACTTCGAAGGATTGAACAACGGTAAAACTCAAGTGTTTCAGGTAGGTCTACAAGAATATATTTGCAATGCTAACTGAGAATTAGTCATGATACACTCGGCAGTATGTTTAAGGAACAATTATAAGACAGTTTCACATGGGTGTCCACATACTTTTGATCAGATAATGCATGTNACGACAATTTTTCTCTTCTAGTATTTTAAACCAACACTTTTTAATAAAGAATATCCTTTCCCATCCCATGTTCTGGTATAAACTCATTTTGAAAACTCATCATGAATTGCATGCAATTATTCTTTTCTGTCAAAGGGGTTTTTAAGGTGTCTGTCAGTTTTTCCCCGTCCCTTCTTAGTATAGGTTAACCCGCAAGCATGGAAGGTAACCAAAGCCATGTTTGCCCAATCCCAATAGAGTCGCGATGCACGTGTTCCATAGTCCGTATATTTTCTGCATGCGTATGTGTAGGGCTCTGTCTTATTACACATTTAGGTCCCATTTCTATCTTGGACCTCCGCCTCTCCTCTTAGCTAGTTTCGAAAGAAAAAAATTTGTGAAGAAAAATTTATGAGTTGAGAGGATATGAAATACAGACTAAATGATGAGTACACAAAAATAAACCATTTAAATCTCAATACCGACACATTAATTTCACAACAGTAATGCGTGGTCATAGAACACAATACACGTGAGAATGAAGCAAAAGGTGGTATAAAAACTTTTCTAACTAACTGTTGCATTGCAGTAAAGTTGTTTGATCAAAACTTATTCAGCGTTTTGCGTTACGCTCTTGTTACGAAGTTAACAACAGATTATTAACAGAGACAGGAGGGTCAAAAACGAGCAGCATGATTGTGATAACGTGCCATCACGTAAAGGTCACTGCTGATAAAACCGCCTGGCCAGCTCTACGAGGAGCTGCAGCGTAAGAAACATCTTTTAATGTAGTTAGAATTTCGTATTACAAATTCTATTATTTTAGCATGACAATTTCAAAAATTCTGACTGAACTTTAATTTGTACGAAATTCGACTGAACTTTAATTTGTATGAAATTCAGATGTATAAAACATAAATGTGTTCTAAAAAAAATTTTTTTTAATTGTGCAAATTTTCTTATAATGAAAAACTAATTATGAAACAGATAAACTAACAGAAGCATTGAAATACAAAATATTGCGTTTAAGTTTTACAAATTTACATACTTGGGTAAATAGGTTGGTCTCTCATTTTCATTAGGCATTTTTTAAACACATTTTTCTGATTTAATTTTATGGAAAAAGATTTTATGTTGGTATGTAAGTGTATACATGCATATTTATACATATTTCAATGATTATTAAATTCACACTTTTTGCTTATTAACTTTTGATTAATGATGTATTTAAAATATTATGAAAACTTGATAGGTATTCTTTCACTTAATTTTCTTGAATCCCATATGAATCAAAAGGTATTTTAAGATCATACACTAAAACCAAAATAAAATACTGACCGTCACAACCCATACAATTATTTTGAATCATGGAAATTTGACATATCTGTTTATTTTATCTACAACACTTTACACGAAAATCTAAAACATTGGAAAAAACATTACCTAATTGGATCCCTGAAATGGAGCAGCCTTCAGTCTGAAGAAACATTATGTCTAAACCACAATACCTAGTGTACAAGTGGGTAACATATTATAACATAAAATTAGCATGTTCCTCACATGTGTTTTATTTGGACACCAGTATTTTAGAAACAGCTGTCTTCTACAAGTTGTGTTATCACTAAAAGGTGTGTTTAATAAGCTTGAGAATTTGCGTTTGTTTATCGAAACCAAATTGAGCATCTGATTTCTTGGCATACCTGTTACCTTTCATAACTATGCCACTGAATGCCAATATACGCAGTCTCTGGTATGTCTGTTTTCATCATAGTACGTAGAATATACAATCAGCTATGTTTTGACCTGATAAGAGACAAATGTAACTTGAGTTCTTCCCATTGGTTAGGAAGTCTTGTCACGGCTGGTTCAATGGAAAGCCCCCTCGTTGCATTCATTTGAACTGCAGTATTATCAGAGGCTCTCCACAGCTGATTGTTTCATATATTATCCTGTACTGCCCTTGCCTATCTGGAGACATAAACTAACCATGTGTTATTTTAAAATTCTATTATTAGTAAATTATTTTCAGAGGCATGGACTACACGTAGATGTATAGAATGGCACACACTGGACACNTAAATTCTATTATTAGTAAATTATTTTCAGAGGCATGGACTACACGTAGATGTATAGAATGGCACACACTGGACACCTAACCCATATTTTTTTATCATATTATTTTTTTAGCATTTTTTGTGGGCGTCATTATTTACTCCCATCACCACTGCAGCATTATCTGTGCCAATTTCCACCAGGTTCTTTAGTTGCAGTTCTTGACTTTTTATTACTGCAACCAATACTGTCGATACACCTCTTGCATCAATGCTTTATGAGGGGAATGGTCCTAGTTAAGTAGAAACAAATGAATTTTGCTTTACGGTGAAAGAATACACAACCACTTCCCGTGTGTATTAACACAGATGTCTACTAATACGTCTATAATAATAATACTTAATTTACACAACCGTAATCATTACGAACTTCTTTGACAAAAAGGGGTTCATAACATGTTCTTTATTATTTGAATACTGACGTGGTTCTGGCACGAGTGAGGGGCGGGGGTGCGCCGGATTAGAGAAAAATCCTTGCACATGACGTGGAATTATATGATAAATGTTTTTATGTCCAGCGAAACTGAATATTTACTGTCAGGATGCCAGCTCATCCATATCACATGTGAGCATGTGGACTCTTCTCCTCGGGGCGGTGGCGGGTCATCAGCCACATGGCAGTCCACTAACAACGCACATGTATAATTATGATAAGTCAATGTTTCCTTCACTCTCGTACAACCTTGGTAACAGCACTAGCCGTAAAAGTGAAGTGCCCGGAGTGAGCCAGGTCCCAAAGGCATTCGTATACGTACTTAATAAAAGAACAGAGACTCGGATCAGAAATGGTTGTATTGACGAAAGCGACAAAACACTGTACATCCAATACAACGACCCGAGACTTATGTGGACATGGCATTTAGGCCTGCCATAGGCCAATGCGGAGAAAAGTACCGTTAGGCACGTGTACAAATTACACGAAAGACTTCTCCGGGGCGGCGAGTCTGACCGAGATGGGAGCACGATCACGGGAGTGGAGCAACTTAAGAAAAGACAAAGGTTCCAGTATGGTACGTTACACTATTGAGAATTACATGAAGTTCGAACAAAGATGAAGGCTCCTTCAACACGACGCGCATGTACTCCCTACGCCCGCTAATGTGACTAACGAGTTGGAGTAAGATGGCCAGGCACCAACTGGCGATCTCCCGCCAACTCGGAGAGGGAAATTTAAATACACAAAAGACACAACAAGAACACTGTAAGGCATAATTAAACATACAAAAGACAATGAAATAAATTGCGAAAATATTCTGAGAAGTTAGTTTCTGTATCTAAAGTTTCTGAGTCCGTCTGGATATTAATTAGCTGTTCTGATCCTTTATGATACTTAAGCCGGAATGGGCCGGCAAAGCACACGAAGGCATAAAATAATTAAAGACATCATTATGAGGTTGCCAAAAGANTTAAAGACATCATTATGAGGTTGCCAAAAGACATATCAAAATGAATTTGAATTACGTTAACACAAGAGCACAAAGCAGGAGAATTTAAGGTTGGGAAGTTGGGAAGTTGGGAAGCCAGAAGTGATTNGACATATCAAAATGAATTTGAATTACGTTAACACAAGAGCACAAAGCAGGAGAATTTAAGGTTGGGAAGTTGGGAAGCCAGAAGCCGGAAGTGATAAAGAGTTTTTGCTTGTCTAAGTTTTGATTATTCACTACTACAATTTGCGCCCTTTAAAAACAAACTTAACACAGGGTCAACAAAGAAAAATTAAGAAAAGAATGATGAGCGTGTACACTCCATGGATGAAAGTGATTTCACGACCACATGGGTCTACACTCGAAAGTAATTTACACTTTAACTAGCAGGGGTTTTAAGGAGATAACACTTTCCTTGGTGACTCATTAAACCTACTTTGTGGGGGTGATGATTGAATTAACACTGCACACACACATACAGAAGATTACTCGTCGGGACAGAGATCCAGCAGGTCGTGAACCGGTTCACTTACTCCCGAGTGGAGGAGCAAGGACGACGTCAATACACATAACACAAAGTATCTCCAAGTCTTCTCATGCAGTAGAACCTAAAATATTCTTTTACACACATGGCACAAGTGGTCACAAGATAGTTTTTTTTTGTCACAGAGAGTGAAATTAAAATTAAGTCTTGTGATTTTAAACAAAAATGTTTATACATTTTTGTTTGTTGTTTTTGAACTATTTCTTTTCATGTCACTTAGTTTTGTACAAGTCAACCCGACAGTAAACACAACGGACCAATGGCAAATTATTCTCGCATTACAAGACTTCACTCTTTACTTACAATAAAGAATCACTATAAAACAAAGCACCCCAGAGAACAGAACTCGCCTACCACCGCGACTCATGTTGTGTGTGAGTGTTTTATTATTACTGTCAGACTGTCAATGCCAGCTTTCACAGGGATACTCAGGGAAAGGAGGGGTAAGAACACTATTGCGTGTTAGGGAAAAACTGCGTTGTAAGCCGATATTGTTTTTCACCTTCACTGCAGTACACCTCAGCACAACGTTCTGTTACTGCAATGCCATTAGCTGCACTGGAAATAAAAAAAATTCTTTAGGTTGCTCGTCTTGTCGTCAAACATATGTTTACCAAAGAGAGACACTAGGTTTCTCATTTTGTGCTAAAATTCACATTAAGTGAAAGTCGCAACGTAACTATAGTGACCAAATCAGTGCATTGGTAACACTGCATGTCAACCAGACTTTCACTGTGGTTGGCCAGCTTTGCTTGCTGGGGAGACAGAGCAAAGACAAGTTGTGTCATATCTGTTAAAAGGAAGATGGCAAATACGCTATTCTTGGTAAAACCAGAATTTAGCTTGTTCTACGCTGTCAACTGAGAAACCACCACCAGAACACGCATGCTTTTCACAACTCCATTTTAGGAAGGGCCGTCTTCCTCTCCCCCAACCCCCTACTCGCGCAGACTAACGGCAGGCTGCAATCGTAACCATTCACTTATTCGGAAGGTTCGCTGTCATAAGACAAACGCAGATGTCTGCTTGCTGCAGCTTCCTGAGTTGCGAGGCATTTTAGCCGACCAGAGGCACAGAAGCCAGGTGTAAGGACCCCTACTGGAATTACAATGACATGACCCCCACACAATCCATACTCATACCAGACTTTCTCGTTTACTGTAACTTTGGTATCACGTCTTCGAAAAGCAGTTCAGTTTCTAATACTACTGCTACTTCCATGTTGAACACATTTTACAGTTTGCATTTTGAACGAGGTCACTATCGCACGACAATGCAGGTTACGGAGAGCACAAAACTGTGGAAAGCCCAGATGTTATTTTTTTACATTTTATTTACGACATTTTGTAAAAGAACTTAGAACACACAAATCAATTGAAATGGGGTGCTTTTGCTTTAATAATTGACTATTTAAGATCAGNTTTTACATTTTATTTACGACATTTTGTAAAAGAACTTAGAACACACAAATCAATTGAAATGGGGTGCTTTTGCTTTATTTAAGATCAANTTAATAATTGACTATTTAAGATCAGTGACAGTAAATTATTGATATACTTTCTAAAAATGACTTTAGGTGTAATAAAATTACCAGGTGTCTAACCTTATTAACATAAGCCTATGATAATGGATTTAAAAATAAATCTGAAATAAACACTTGGCTACACAGGCCTCCTTCGCCCGCAAATGGTGGTAGAAGTCATGGCGAAGAGAGGGGATAGAAAATATATTTTTTAAAGAAGGACCCCCCCAAAGGAAAAGTATCCTTTTGATGCACTTGCAGTCTACTGACAGAGGTTCGACTGCTTTGAAGAGGGATATGAAAGCGGACTAGTGCAAACATTACATGCCATATTCCAAGTCGCAAGTGGTAATTTGTGAAATACTGAAAGGCAGCAACTAAGCTTTAATGAAACCTTCCCATCTTGAGCAGAGATGACGCATTCTACTAATGAAGGTCAAACAAGTCTCGTGGGGTTTAAGTGGGAGAGGAGAGACTTTATGAGCGTGGGAAAATGTCAGAAAAATAAAATTTTAAGGTTTTTAAGAAGCAAATAAAATAATTACTGCATTGAAAACAAAGCTTTAGTTACATAACACATATATGTTATGTATGTTATGATAACAGCAACGACCCTAAAAAAAGTGAGGATTTTCTCAATTCAAATTAGCTTCTGTAAAAAAAAATTGTTCTTCAGGATCTTTTAAAACCTTTATGTAACTAACCTAATACAAGAAATAACTTTAAAAAAAATAGCAAGATGGTTAATCTGTAGCTTCTGATCATTATCAAATAGTAATTTTGTTATTCTATAGTTGTGGTATCTGCCATGGTAGAATTTAAGTGAACAACCTGTATTTTTTTCACTATCAGGCATTGCAAACCACAAATACACAGTACAATCAAAACTTATTTTGTGTGTTTATGCATGCATGCATTTGTGCGCATGTACACATGCAAACTTTTTGTTACCTCGACATGGGGTTGTGGGGTGGCGTGGACATTTTTAAATAGCTTCCATACTTGCTCATGTAAATATTTAAAAACTGTCTGTTAATCAGCACAACCATTGATGGATTTCAATAAGCAACTTCTTTAAGTACAAAAAATAAAAATGTATTTATCCAAAGAAGACAAATTCATTTTACTTATTAATTTCAGGTGCAGTGGATAACCAACATTATTCTCTTGTACTTCCTTCTCGGTGCAGAGTATTTTCTCAATGCATGGAATCAGACATTTTTGATGATGTCCTAATCACAAAATATTTGTTAAAGCTGTTTTATTTTAAGTGGAAGTTTCAAAAGAGATGAGGAAAAATTACTCAACAGTTTCAGACCCACATTAATTTATGATTTACAAATAATAAATGTTATTACGCGTACTATATTTAAGATGATACAACACTTCTTTCATTGCCGCAACCAATGAACAGTAAGTATTATTATTTGGCTACGGCAACATGATCCAAGCACGACCTTGACGAGCGATATGGTTTATTAGTCAGTTCCGCACAGGGAAGGTAACTGGCGATCGAGTCTTGCATCGCAACAGTACATGCTGAGGTTCAGACTAACATATTTAGTATGATTAATTGTCTTATGATCAATAAATATATTCATGCATGATGTTTAAAATGAAGAAAGTTATTGCAGTACTTTTCTTAAAAGAGCCCGTTCAAGTAGGGGACTACATTATATGGGAAAATTTTTTACATCAAATCACATCGAGACTTTGCAAGGCTGTTCCACCCTTTGGCCGCACACTGCTGCAGCCCCTTCCCTGAGTGCACTAATGGACTATGTCAA
>NQII01006451.1:25511-44738 GCA_002778355.1 Clitarchus hookeri | reverse complement strand
ATTCCCATGCTATTCGTAGTGACTCGTCTGTGTGCATAATAGACTTACACCTTCCTATCCCAATGTTGCTACTATAATAACATGTTTCTCTTAGCATTGTATGTTTACCACTACAAATTTAGTTCAGCACTATTTCATACTCTTCATTACCAAATACCTGAAATTGCTCTGGAAATACTGTATTAAGTAAATTACGGAAGTTAACACCGCAATGCTAGATTATTCAGCATTTGAGCGTGTCAAAAAATTAATTTCTACTCAAACACATGACTATTTGCTACGTAAGTAAAAATATCACGTATGCAGAAGTTTACCTGTGGCAGGAATAAAATACGGCGCCCCAATGTAACGCCTGAAGGGCCAATGATGTGCGTAATCCATCACTGCTGTATTACTTGGCAAATCTCTTACTGGCACAAATTCCATCAGCTTTAATTTGTTTTGCAAGAGTTTGGGTCTCGCACCGCTGGTTCCAGCAAAAGTTTATTTTTTTGTTCAGGAGTTTCCAGCAGCGACGATGTGTTCTGGGATTGTTACACTGACAATGCCTCAGAGTGGTGAGTCCTCTTCAACTTCAACAGTGTTTGTCGCAGCAACAACCGCGACAGCGTTTACAGAAACCACAACAAGGACAACAGAGTCTTTCTAACAGCAAAATCTTCTTGCCAAAAATATCCATTGACTGAGATACGTTTCTGGAGTTCAAAAGTTCTGAAAAGTGGAAAAATATGCCACAATGTCACACCCAAATATTGGTAATAAAAAAAATTTTTATTATGAAAGTAAACTTGATAAGTTACTGCTGTATTCGATTAAAACTTGATATACATTTCAAACAATATGAAACAGCTCCTTTACAGACAGCTAAAGATTTTCTTTTTCAAAATTATTTTTAAGGAAAAAAAATTAACTTGAATGTTAGAAAATCTATATAACAGAACTGTGCAGTAATTCTGAAATTATTTTTAGCAGCACTGCAATATCTGCAAGACTAGCATATGAAAGTGACAAAACTGATACAAAATACTAATGGAAAATATAAAATGCAAACATACGTTGTAATTCCATATTGAAGTAAGAAATATGGCCCATTGTAACGAATAAGATAAATCAATGCAAGTTTTCGAAGTCAACTCTGGAAAAGTTGTCTATTCACTGGAAAAAGAGAGCGAAGTGCAAAGAAACATCAGAGCTCTAGTCGACTCCACCACTGCAGACAAGCTGAAGTTGGCACATCATCAAGCCTTCTTAGCCCACAATCTCTCTCTCTCTCTCTCTCTCTCTTTTCTTTTATCTCCTTTTTGCCAGCTGCAGATAAGGGAATGCTGAGTCGCCACAATCCTTGCTTTGCTGAATCATTGCCCACCAACCTATTATATCAAACCTAGCACTCCAGACATATTTTAGATGAATACCTACTATATGCTCCGAAAGAAATCACCGATTGAATCAATAGGTATTTTATAACCACCTTCAAAAAAATATGAATGACAAGGAAATTTATAAGCGCACATGGAAAAACTATTAACAAAGTCAAATCATAGGGTTAAAATATCAAAATATATATTCAAGTGTATTGAACTTTTAAAAAAATCTACTTAATTTACTAAAAATTATATGACAGGTTAAAAATTTTTTATTAAAAAATGTTTTAACTTTTATTTATAACATTAAAGATGTAAAGAAAGTTGTTGGCTCATTTATAAAAAAAAATATACGTGCATGATTAAAAGTGAAATGCCATTACCTAATCATAAGCAACAATGAACCAAAAAGCAAACTAAAAATACTTAGAAACATTAAATGAGTACGGTAAGCAAACATCTAACACATGAAAGTAAATTTTATGCTCAAGCACAGAGCAAAAATTACTTCAGTGAACAGTTTTAAGGATAATAATATGTCATTTGCTTGGAAATTTAGGAGTTTATAATGTCTAAAGCCTTGCATTAAGCCAATTTAACCAGAAGTAGAAATTTTGAAATTTTGTTGATTTGACACACTCCAATAGTTATTTACAAAAGAAATTGACAAATCTTGTACTTTCACCATTAGCGAGATTCATTATGCATTTAATCATGACTGTCTTGCATCCCAAATTTATTAGAGTTGAAAAAAATATTTTTGATGACATTTTTCTGTAAAATTTTTCTTCAAGTATCACAAGTATTTGAAAATCAGGTGTCAAAATCCCTGCCCTACTTACTGAAGAGCACAGGATATAACATTTACAGTACATGCATAGTAGGAAAAGGTTCAATATCTATCTTTCCACTGAACAACTGGTTGTTAAAGTAGCTATTATTACTCTGCAGCTTCAAGAATGGTGGAAGAGCATTACTGTAAGCTGTGTGTTTAGTCAAACTGCTAATTTTTGTCAGTAAAAATAGTTGCTGCCATTACATCATTAAGTTGTTACCAATTAATTTTAAATTCAGTCTCACATTAACGAACTGATCACTAATATTATGCCATAACCTGAATTTGAACAGTCTTTGCGTTTGCAAACGTGAAACTTCAATTAGAATAGGATGACATTGCCTTCAAGAGTAACTGTAATAAGATATTAAAAAAAGGGATACAGCCTACAGTCACCCACAGTTTGTTTAGTTTAACACAAAGATCTAAAAAAAAGTTTTTGGTCAAACTTTTATTTTGCTTTTAAGAAAGGCAGTGCCTGCTAATTTGCATAACAATTTAAATGAAAGCAATGTTTGATAGAATAAAATACTCATAGAAGTGACTTAAGACAAAATCATCAGAATGTTGACATATGAATTATGTACATACTAAGAATGTGTTTTCCTCGTGGATGCCAAATATATGATTGATTATGCAAAATATAAATTCATTAAAGGGCACGTTAATGCTTCAATCAAGGTACTGTTCCACAACATCTCTGACATCCAAACAGTACAAGATCTACAGCACTATTTCACCTAAACATCCGCTAAGTCTACACATTAGCACATGTACTTTGCCTCTTATCTGAACGTCCCGCTTCAATTTAATTGAAACAAAAGAAAAAGAGGCCTATTGCTTCATCGACAATGTTTACGGCTTTCCTGCAGGTACAACCTAAGCTCCTGATTCCTGAAGACAGTAGTGCCACCCTCTGGGTTCAAAGAACGCAGTTTCCCCTCTCAAAATGGAGATGGATGAATGGGGCGTAAGGAGATGATTAAGAATAGTTTTATTTGAGCTTTATTCACTATGGGAAAGAGAGGGTGGTGTCGACTCAGGCCCATGCATGTTGAAATGCTCACTCCCCGAAAGGAAAGTTGAAAGGGGCAACGGCCAGCTGTTTATAATGGAATCTAGAATATTTCAAGGGAATTACATGTTGTGTATTGTTCGCCGCCAATACTGAATGCCAAACACCTCAAATCCGACAATATAACAAAGATAATGCAGAAAGTTTTAAATTGAAAGAACGGTGGACATTCATGGTTATTCAAGCAATTGCTCACAACTTTACAGAACAAGCTTAACTTCAATGTACAGTCACTGAAAATTAACGCGACTACGTGTAGACACACTTTCGCCTCGAAAGGCGACTTCACGAATTACAGAACACTGAAGAGCAGATAACAGCTGTGATAACTCCTTTCAGAGATAAGAAAGATAAAATTAAATTCTTGATGGAAACGCACCAGCAAGTGAACCACTGTTCACAAAGTGGTCTGATTTAGATAAACCTCTCTCATTTGAACATTGCCATCACACGAGCTTTCCAACAAACTTGAGTGTTACATTATCGTACGACTATGCATGGAAACTTTGTAGCACAAAATGAAACTGCACTCAGAGAAACAAAAATTATGTACATACACTGTACACATATATATTACACACATGTACAGAAAGCACATCAACATGTTCAGAAACATGTTCAACATGCATGCACAATAATTGTTTCTAGTGGATGGATGATGTCCTCAGATATCCAGAGCTGTGTGGCTGAGAAATAGAGATGTTTGGGTACTTATTTTCAATCAACTGATATAATGAAGTGATAAATGTATGTTACTTTGTTAGATTTCTTCATCAGGATTTGATTTTTTTAATATTTCTTATTTATCCTTATCATTAGTGCATACTTATTATGCACACATATATTCAGCACAAACAATCAATAACTTATTCTTAACATGTGTACTTGGTAAAAATAATTACATATATAATTTCATTTTATCAGTTGACTCGCTAACAAGTGAAAATAAGTACCCAAACATATATATTTCTCATCCACACAGCTCTGAATATATGAAGACATCATCAATCCACTAGGAAAGAGTATGACTTGACAATGGAACCAAGGACATTTATTTATTGGTGCCATTACCCACCATCAAGTCCATGATTGCCTTGCAGGCAGGTAAAATCGCATCCTTCACCATAGTATCTGTATGTATTTGTTGGCTAATATTTCAACAACTTTACAACAGGCCAATTGTGCTTTCCAGACATAGTTATTATCTGCCCACAGCATGCTATCTTCTCAAATAGTTGTTATATTTTTCAGATAAGTGAATACGGTTTTCATTCTTTTCTGTTCACTACAGACCAGACATTAACTGCTTAGTTTTCCTCCACAGAGTGGTACAAGAGGTTTTCAGGTTCTGTTAATTTATTATATTTGTACTTATAAATTGATCCAATTGATTCCAAATTCCTTATAATGCTTTTATCACACTTGCAACAAGATTCAGTTTATTTATACAATTATACTTTTTACGGTTTCTTTTGTTTCTATATCATCTTCAGCTTTTATTTTTTTGGCAAAAAATTTACAATCTTGAACTTAAACTTTTTAAAAAATCCAAGTTGATCCAATGCTGTATATAACACAACTTCCAAGCATGTCATAACATGAACAATGCTGTTTTTGGCACCTATCCCATGATTTATAGCATTTCAGTGTCAAACTGTTAAGGGAAATCAAGAGAGGAAGAAAAAAAACTTAAGCATCCTCAAAATTTCATAATTTTCTGTAGTAGCAAACTATGCGAGTGATCTTCAGTCATCGCAATATTTCTGTCACTGGAACCATCAAGTGAGCAAAGCAAAACATGGCACTCAAAGTGAAATAAAACATTAATATAAAACTGTTCAAGAATTCATTAGGTGTTTTGAAATGTACAGACCTAGTACAAATTAAGACAACATTTAGGTACTGGACTAGTGATGCAAAATGACGTTATGTGTATGGTACATCCAAGAGAGAAAATATAAATAACTGAAGTACAAAAGGTACATCAACAATACAGTAAATCCTCTTACTGTTCCATGAGATCATAATGTAAACCATGTGTTAATCCTAGAACAAAGGCTCAAATTAAGGTAAGTTTTACATTTTAAGCCTCGTATAAAATAATTATTGTGAATGCTTCTATCTTGAAATTTGCAGCTTACACTTTAAAACTTGTTTAAGGGAAGAAATGGTATATTTACTGCCTTGATTATTACTTAATGGGTATCGCTGCATCCACACAGAACTGTCAGCATTGTATCGCTGGCTGGATGTAATTATTACTAACAGCTCGCAGTACAAAACACAACAGGCTATGCACCACACAATGTCACTTAGATGAATTCAAAATTTAATGTCATTTGTACCAGCAATTAGGCGATAAGGTGATTAGTTCTGCCAGAGTCATCATAACCGCAGTATGAGTCCCCAGGCACAGACAATGACTCAAATTCCATGTACACCACCACTATATGAATATTTATTCATTCTTAAGACAAACCCAAAATAACATTAACATTGTTTGTCATCTGTAGTGATGCATTTTACAATAAACTTGTTAGCAGTTCACAGCATGCACAGATTAGCATGGGCCACTTTACTCCAGCGTGCCTCTGCTTTGAGATGGCCGCGTGTCCAACGCACCACGAATCCTCCCTCCAAACATGCACCATTCCACCTCTACGACCACAGAGAACCCACAGTATTCCCTCGCACAACTTCCCCAAAAACATAAGCAAGTTCAACGCAGTGAAACACAGAGCGAAGAAGTCTACGTATTTTTGAAAGTGACGACCTGCCATACCGATACATGAAATCCGACACTCACAAGAAAATATTTTTGGCTAGCTGAGAAATGTAATGCATGTGAATGATGGCAGGGTGACTGGCAATCCACACTCTGAATTTATGGTCGGTGGTTCACCTCTGGAGATCTAAAGATCCACCGTATGTGATTGAAACAAGCTTCTGAAGTGAAGTGAACAGGGGCTCCATTGTGCCGATACTAAGTATGAAACCATATCGCCATGCAAATCTTACAAAATTATTCCCAACACTGCGTGTCAGTTACGTGGTCATTATAAAAGAAAGATAACCAATAACTTCATCATATGATGAAGTTATTCTGCTGAAGGCAGAGGGTTTCTTCATCCCTCATATGACTTGTTAAATAAATAATGACTTTGGACATGCACCATTGCAGAGCTATGTCATCAAGAAAAACCCAAAGGATGGCATTAAATACATACACGAAAACAGCCAAGACTAGCTGTATATAATTCCATAAATAATTCAGTCAAGAATTCTGCTAACCTAAACTGAACAAAACAAGAAACAAACAAGCAACAAATACAAGACAATGTACATAACACATGCAAAGAAACTCTAGACGATGAAGGCAACACAGATGAACAATGTGGAGAAGACATGTATGTAGACTCAAAACCTGATGACTCGACAGCAGAGAAGTTTACTTGGTGACATAGCTCTGCAATAGTATGATTTTNCATACACGAAAACAGCCAAGACTAGCTGTATATAATTCCATAAATAATTCAGTCAAGAATTCTGCTAACCTAAACTAAACAAAACAAGAAACAAACAAGCAACAAATACAAGACAATGTACATAGCACATGCAAAGAAACTCTAGACGATGAAGGCAACACAGATGAACAATGTGGAGAAGACAAACATGTAGACTCAAAACCTGATGACTCGACAGCAGAGAAGTTTACTTGGTGACATAGCTCTGCAATAGTATGATTTTTCATTTAGTCACTTACCCCCATTATAAGTATCAAATAACACCTCGAGTGACTGTTGTTAAAGGTGTCACGTGTGAAAGTAACCTCATGTGTCCACAGAACAATGTGAGGGAAGTCTGTCTCATAAGCACAGCATTGAAAGAAATAGCAAGCAAAATCAACTTACGGCCAGAAATCAGTTGCTCCCACCACCACACGACATTGGCTGCAATTATTGCAAATTTTAAACGCTCTACATAGATTGGCGTGTGCACTGAGCAAAAACTGCATTTTGATTTATCGTTGGAACCTTAGCAATGTATTTCAAAACTTCAATACCATTGATGCACAATAAATTTTTATGTTTGAAATTAAACATTGTACATCCCACTTATTAAAACATTTCAAAGTGAAGAAATTAAAAGTTTATTTGTTCATGATAATTAAATGGTAAAGTGCTAGTATCGAGCTGCGCTATGAACAAAACTGAGATATATTGTCTCACCAGCCATGTACTGCCCCTTCATGCAGACAACCAACACTGCAATGCCACTGCATTATACATGTGAAAAATGTGTGTGTGTGTACACAGAGAGAGAAAGAGAGAGAAAGAGAGAGAAAGGGAGAGAAAGAGAGAGATAAAGAGAGAGAGAAAGGGAGAGAAAGAGGGAGAGAAAGAGAGAGAGAAAGAGAGAGAGAAAGAGAGAGAAAAAGAGAGAGAGAGAAAGAAAGATAGAGAGAAAGAAAGAGAGAAAGAGAAAAAGAAAAAGAAAAAGAGAGAGAAAGAGAAAGAGAGAGAGAAAAAGAGAGAGAAAGAGAGAGAGAGAAAGAGAAAAGGAAAGAGAAAGAAAGAGAAAGAGAAAAAGAAAAAGAGAGAGAAAGAGAAAGAGAGAGAGAAAAAGAGAGAGAAAGAGAGAGAGAGAGAAAGAGAAAAGGAAAGAGAAAGAGAAAGAAAGAGAGAGAAAGCGAGAAAAATAGAGAGAGAGAAAAAAGAGAGAAAAAGAAAGAGAGAAAAAGAAAGAGAGAAAAAGAAAGAGAGAAAAAGAAAGAGAGAGAGAGAGAAAAAGAAAGAGAGAAAAAAAGAAAGAGCAAGAGAGAAAGAGAGAGAAAGAGAGAGAAAGAGAGAGAAAGAAAGAGAAAGAGAAAGAGAAAAAGAAAAAGAGAGAGAAAGATAAAGGGAAAAAGAAAGAAAGAAAGAAAGAGAGAGAAAAAGAAAGAAAGAGAGAAAAAAAAGAAAGAGAGAAAAAGAAAGAAAGAGAAAAAGACAGAAAAAGAAGGAGAGAAAAAGAAAGAAAGAGAGAAAAAAGAGAGAAAAAGAAAGAAAGAAAGAGAGAAAAAAGAAAGAGAAAACCAAAGGGAGAAAGAAAGAGACAGAGAAAAAGAAAGAAAGAAAGAGAGAAAGAAAGAAAGAGAGAAAGAAAGAAAGAAAGAGAGAGACAGAGACACACATGTAAATAATAAACACATTGTGTATAGGTTAAAATTAAAAATATTTATTGACTCATNAAGAGAGACAGAGACACACATGTAAATAATAAACACATTGTGTATAGGTTAAAATTAAAAATATTTATTGACTCATCACAAATGAAAGGGCTTTCAAAAGTATTCACTTTACAGTCAGCCTATATCAGGAGAATCAGTGGTGGGGATGATAGTTTCTATGTACGTAAAATGTACATGCAAGAGAATACAACACCAAATTTTAAATTTCGTAGCACCATCATTTGGTATCTCTAAACAAACCTGCTGTATGCCAGACACCTTTCAAAATGATGCTTCAAAGTACCTTTTTTTTTTCACTTACACAATGATGCGCAGAAAGATGACTTTCAAAATTAATGCCTGAAACAGCTTTGATCACCATTTATCAGCGAAGACGTTCACCTCTACTGTGCACCAGAGTTGATCCAAAAAAATATATCTAGCATTAGAATGCCAGGGATGGCTCGACAGGAGTTGGTTGTCTCAATATCACATCCAAACTGCGTACCGAGCTAATGCAAACAGTCTTGTGCACGAGATGAAAATTACTGCGAAGTGGTGGATTGAAACCCATGCTGATTGGTTACTCTTTTTATGACTTGGATCTCTAGCATCTGATGGGACAAGGTATTTAGGAAAAACTGATTTAATATCGAGTTGTACAATTTTGTAATAGTTGGAGGATTAACTTTACATTTTGCTGTAGTCGCTCAGAGAACATTAACCCAAACTGAACCAATTTTCAAGGTTGGCTGTATCTTGGAAGTCACTTGGGACACAAATAACCTTTGATACACAAATATAACTATCGCTGTGTTATCTTGCAAAGCGAGAGTGGGTTTTGCACAACACCACCATTCTGCATCACCACACTTCGAGGTCATCAAGAGAAACTTACCAAACAGATGTGATTCATCTTCCAAGCTGGTACAGCATTACTAACAAAAATGGTTAAGGTTAGCTGATTTTTTTAATACCATCACTAAAATTCCTTGTCAATTTAAATCAAATTTTTTTTGGAAAATATGGCTTTCAGGTAATGTGAGGCTGGCAGCATCTACCCCTTTACTCTAACTTTCCTCCATCGCTCTCGTGACGCGTCCTTAACAACGGAAACCTCAACACATGATATTACAGAAATTTGTAAATTCTACATGCAGGCACTAGAATACTATTTCCAAGAGGTTTTCATATAAAACAGAAGAGCGAANGAATACTATTTCCAAGAGGTTTTCATATAAAACAGAAGAGCGAAATACAATCTGTGCATAGTAACATAACAGTTCTAAACCAGACTGACATATTTCTAAACTTTTATACAAATCAAATTTATACAAATATATACCAAAAACTGAATACGGGTTAACAAAAAGTTCTTCGTTCTCACAAACCTATTTTAACAGCAAAACATAGCACTTTTAACAAATGTCAGTAAACGCCAGCCCCTTAATATCACACACTCATACAGTGACCTGACAAAGTATGATTCCAAAACAATTATGTCGTATTTTAACCTTTGCTGGTAATACAGCACAAACCATACAGCAAGAAAAAGTGTCACTGCAATGTGGAACTGCTCACAGCGACCACAATACATGCAGAGTTACTCGACATCCACAAAAAAATGTTATTAAAAAAAAAACCTACGCTTGCTGCTGAAAATATTAACTTTTGGAAAGATGGGAAATTTGAGAGGCTTTAAATGGTATAAGGTTATGGTGTTTGTATTTGAATTTTACTTTATCATTACCATCAATGAATCTTAAACAGAAAACTGGGGCATCTCCATCTGAGATAAACATCTATCCCTCCCAAACATCTCGGAGAGCAGGATAATGTAAGGGGGGAGGGGGGGAGGAAAAACAAACTGCAGTAGTAGAGGAAGTAAGAGTATTGCATAAAAATACACTAACAACGTACACCACTTTTCCTGGCATGTATCAGCCAGGATTGTACTCCGATAACAAAGGTGAAAGACCAGCAAGCTAACTGCATTGCCCCTATGGATACCGTGCTTGATACAGACAGTAGTGACGTGCAAAGCCTGCCAACTATCTTTCAAGGCTCCCAAGATAGCGACGGCAGGAAGAAGCCACTCCATCTCTGCACAGTGCCGAACCACCACTTCAACACGGCGACTACAATGAGATGGTGGAGTGGTTAAACTTTAGACTCACATTCATGAGAACCTGGGTTTGAATCCCAGTCCCGCCATTCCCATTTTGGTCTTCCATGGTGTCTTGAAATCACTCCAGGCGAACGCTGGGATTGTTTTATTACTACAGACGATGGCCAATTCCTTCCCTGTCCCTGCTTCTCTGAGAAACTTGCCCCCTCTCCAACGACCTCCCTCTTGACAATACATTACGCAATGCCTACTTACGCATGGGGAACCACTGCCTCCTTTTGTCACGTGGCCAGAACTCGAAACGACCTGACTACCTTCGTTGCCAGTGAATTGAGAATTTACACTACTATTTGGTAACAAAATCCTACTTGATTTCATTGAAATATTTTTACCTAAATTTCGGTTTCAATCGTTTACAGCCACTGTACCCATAAAGTATTTATACTAGCTTTCCATCCACATGGTCAGATTTAAGTCAAGGCTAATTGCCTGAAATATAATAATAAGGCCTGTTCTGCAATGCTTTAGTTTAAAAAATAGTGCAGTTATGAAAAAATAATTATTCTTCAATTTTGAGTAAGATTTCAAAATTTTAAAACAACATAAAGTGTTTAATTTGACCTCTAGACAGAAAGGCAAAAATTAATATGGAAAATTTTAAGTCNAATTTTAAAACAACATAAAGTGTTTAATTTGACCTCTAGACAGAAAGGCAAAAATTAATATGGAAAATTTTAAGTCAGATTCCAAAACAAATGTGTCGTGCCGAATGAGATCTACAAATGCGCTGCGGCCAGATTCAGGGCACGCGGGCTTTCAGTCTGGACTGTAGACAACTAGTGACAAGCGATAACGAGCTCTAGGAAGAGGTGAAAGGAGCGGTGGAGGTACAGGCAAAAATGATCACATCTGTTCTGCGACTGCCATGCTCAGGCATAGCGAGATGGCAAAAGCTAACATGGATGCACACTGATCAGTACTGCTCTTTGCTTCCAGTTTCTCTGAACAAACCACATATTTCTTGTATGTTACTTGGCTGTCACTACGAGTACCGCAACTTTGCATAATACGGCTCCTACCCTTTTCCAACATATCTTGGCAGATATACATGGAATGAAGCCTTCATGTGATAAAATTAATTCTGTTAATACAAAAGAAAAAATTTCCTCCTGACAAATTCCAAGTAATATTTAAAAACTAGGCATTCACACGTGTTGCTTGATAACAAAAGTATGGGACAATTATTCAATTATTCAGCGAATACTGAACTCAACCATCAACAAATCAGCATTCAGCATAAAAACCATATTCAAGATGGTACTATTACACTCATAGCCATAAAAATATTTTGGTAACTGTAAAAGTTCGTAAATAAGTGCATATCTCATACGAAGGTGCTGCCATTGCTCTTCAAATGACACGCATACACAGTCCTCGGTACACCGTATGTAATGCAATATGCACAACCCTTGCCAGACCTGGTTTATGAGCAACTGGTGCACTGAGAAGACCAAGAAAAAAGATGTGTTATGATGGCGCCAACCCAAAGTAACATTCCTCTGTGCATTAATGTAAATGTAATTACATACCAACGTTGTAAATGAGATATATAATAGTTTTATACTTTTTTTATATTGCACGTTGTGATTATAAATCTAGAAATCTCACAATCTAAAATATGAAAATATAACATGTATGGCTTGAAGCCACAAGCCTTTCAAACCATAACAAGTATACAACTGATAGAATTGATAGTAGGGCTGAGGTGCAGAATGGACTGTGCATCGATATCCTCAACACGCATGCACTCAGGCTTCACAGTCAGTGTGTGTTGGCAGCAATGTACAATTATAAATACCCATACATGTTGAACTGGTTGCGAATAGCCAACAACAGCTCATCAGAAAGGAGGGCAATTTGACTGTCAAAGAGGCACGAATAGAGCCAGCAGTTTCCTTGTCCACTATACGACAACTCGTGGCCGCTTCACTGGATCCGTACCAGAATCATTATCAAAGTCCTAGTACAGGTAAATCTATGATCACGACAAGACACTGTGGTTTATTACGAAAATGTCGACAGTTTGTCAGGTTTCAACGTTCTGTGCACATGTCTGCAATATCTCCTCGTTTGACTGGTCCAATGAGGCTTCTGTTGCTCTGACACTGAGCCTTCATGTTTTGCCTGCTCAGAACTGTATGCGTATCATCCACTTATAAAAGTACTAGGAAACCATAGAGGTTTGAAAACTACTTTGGCAGATAATACTTTTGTGATAAATCGCTATCTCTAGTCATGACTACATTGACATATTCTACAACTACACCTCAACATTATGGCCTTTGTTTGCTGTGGTGTCAGCAGATTGCAACATGGAATGCTATGAACCGGTGACGCACCGTCTTTAGTGATGGATCGTGCTTTGCGAGTAAATGAACACAGATCTAGAGTATGACCACAGGTGAACATTACAATCACTGCCTCAATTTAAAGCAAAACAAGTCCACATATACTATTTGCATGATGGGCTGGAGAGTCACCACATGCAATCTGTGTTTGCCAGTGGTAGAGATACGGGAGCCATTGAATGCACGACAGTATACTGCACATCAGATATCTATGATTGTTACAAACAGCCCTGCTATTGGACACTGGGGGCTCGAAAGAGGAGAAGGTGACCTGAGAACACAGCGCAGGATTCGTCCTACTAACTCACCGGAAAATATTAACTCATTCAGTAAGTTTAGCACTGCAAAGGTAAATTAGTTTTCAAAGTATCTATGAAATTATAGTAAGCCTATATCATACTGACACATATTCAAGTACAAGGTGGTCTGACGAAGTGCTAAATGTACCCTCCTGTGCCATAGGTTGATAAAATATTGTNAATTTTAAAACAACATAAAGTGTTTAATTTGACCTCTAGACAGAAAGGCAAAAATTAATATGGAAAATTTTAAGTCGCATTCCAAAACAAATATGTCGTGCCAAATGAGATCTACGAATACGCTGCGGCCAGATTCAGGGCACGCGGGCTTTCAGTCTGGATTGTAGACAACTAGTGACAAGCGATAACGAGCTCTAGGAAGAGGTGAAAGGAGCGGTGGAGGTACAGGCAAAAATGATCACATCTGTTCTGCGACTGCCATGCTCAGGCATAGCGAGATGGCAAAAGTTAACATGGATGCACACTGATCAGTACTGCTCTTTGCTTCCAGTTTCTCANAAAGTTAACATGGATGCACACTGATCAGTACTGCTCTTTGCTTCCAGTTTCTCAGAACAAACCACATATTTCTTGTATGTTACTTGGCTGTCACTACGAGTACCGCAACTTTGCATAATACGGCTCCTACTCTTTTCCAACATATCTTGGCAGACATACATGGAATGAAGCCTTCATGTGATAAAATTAATCCTGTTAATACAAAAGAAAAAAATTTCCTCCTGACAAATTCCAAGTAATATTTAAAAACTAGACATTCACAAGTGTTGCTCGATAACAAAAGTATGGGACAATTATTCAATTATTCAGCGAATACTGAACTCAACCATCAACAAATCAGCATTCAGCATAAAAACCATATTCAAGATGGTACTATTACACTCATAGCCATAAAAATATTTTGGTAACTGTAAAAGTTCGTATATAAGTGCATATCTCATACGAAGGTGCTGCCATTGCTCTTCAAATGACACGCATACACAGTCCTCGGTACACCGTATGTAATGCAATATGCACAACCCTTGCCAGACCTGGTTTATGAGCAACTCATACACTGG
Source organism: Clitarchus hookeri (assembly GCA_002778355.1). Classification (NCBI taxonomy): domain Eukaryota; kingdom Metazoa; phylum Arthropoda; class Insecta; order Phasmatodea; family Phasmatidae; genus Clitarchus; species Clitarchus hookeri. Next base: position 30,344 of record NQII01006451.1, on the reverse strand, counting down.
GAAGACTAAGAAAAAAGCAGTGTTATGATGGCGCCAACCCAAAGCAACATTCCTCTGTGCATTAATGTAAATGTAATTACATACCAACGTCGTGATTATAAATCTAGAAATCTCACAATCTAAAATATGAAAATATAACATGTATTGCTTGAAGCCATAAGTCTATCAAGCCATAACAAGTATACAACTGATAGAATAGATAGTAGGACTGAGGTGCAGAGTGGACTGTGCATCGATATCCTCAACACGCATGCACTCAGGCTTCACAGTCAGTGTGTGTTGGCAGCAATGTACAATTATAAATACCCATACATGTTGAACTGGTTGCGAATAGCCAACAACAGCTCATCAGAAAGGAGGGCAATTTGACTGTCAAAGAGCCAGCAGTTTCCTTGTCCACTATATGACAACTCGTGGCCGCTTCACTGGATCCTTACCAGAATCATTATCAAGGTCCTAGTACAGGTAAATCTATGATCACGACAAGACACTGTGGTTTATTACGAAAATGTTGACAGTTTGTTAAGTTTCAACGTTCTGTGCACATGTCTGTAATATCTCCTCGTTTGACTGGCCCAATGAGGCTTCTGCCGCTCTGACACTGAGCGTTCATGATTTGCCTGCTCAGAGCTGTAAATGTATCATCCCCTTATAAAAGTACTAGGAAACCATAGAGGTTTGAAAACTACTTTGGCAGATAACACTTTTGTGAAAAATCACTATCTCCAGTCATGACTACATAGACATATTCTACAACACCTCAACATTATGGCCTTTGTTTGCAGTTGTATCAGCAGATAGCAGCATGGAATGCTATGAACTGGTGACGCACTGTATTTAGTGATGGATCGTGCTTTGGGAGCAAATGAACACAGATCTAGAGTATGATCACAGGTGAACATTACAATCACTGCCTCAATTTAAAGCAAAACAAGTCCACATATACTACTTGCATGATGGGCTGGAGAGTCACCACATGCAATCTGTGTTTGCCACTGGTAGAGATGCGGGAGCCGTTGAATGCACGACAGTATACTGCACATCAGATATCTATGACTGTTACAAGCAGCCCTGCTATTGGACACTGCATCTTAGCAGGGGGTTCGAAAGAGGAGGACGTGACCTGAGAACACAGCGCAGGATTCTTCCTACCAACTCACGGGAAAAATATTAACTCATTCAGTAAGTTTAGCACTGCAAAGGTAAATTAGTTTTCAAAGTATCTATGAAGTTATAGTAAGCCTATATCATACTGCCACATATTCAAGTACAAGGTGGTCTGACGAAGTGCTAAATGTACCCTCCTGTGCCATAGGTTGATAAAATATTGTCCTGATACAATGATGTTGTAATCACTTTTTTCTTTTTCCTGTACTGTCAAACTAACTGTTTAAATACAATGATTCATTCATGGTGTGCAATTTTATGTAACTGTGCGTGTATTTGAACAGTTATACTGCTGAAAGATAAGGAGGCTAGTCTACCCAATTCAATAAAATAAATACTTCCCATATTACTGAACTAGCGACCCGGCCCAACTTCGCCTGGGTACAATTTAGTTTTTACAGCGATACACTAATAAATAAATTGGTAAAAGACAATTACATTATTATATGATAGTAAATTAGTAAACTACTATCATATATAACATACATAAACGTCACACCTTCTCCCAGAGGGGTAGGCAGAGATTATGGACCTCCATTTACCACGATCCTGATATACCTACCTCCTTCGCTTTATCCACATTCATACATCTCAAATATAACAATATTATATGATAGTCGTTTAGAAAATTTATTTGTATACAACATTAATCATTTTGCCTCCGACCACCAGCACAAAAATACTTCCGTTTGACGTAACACGCGAAAGGGCTACGTATAGTTGGCCACGTGAAAAACATGCTCCACTCAAATCCAATCCAGCCACATTAAGTGTTTGACCCTGTGCCTTATTTATGGCCATACCAAAACAAACTCTAATTGGAAATTGGACTCTTTTAAAATTAAAATGCAAATCCGAGGGAATCATTGGTATTCTAGATATTAAAACAGTTTCTCCAGTACCGCAGCCAGTTAGAATAGTACCTTCAATAAGATAACTTTTTAAACTTTTTATTTGTAATCGAGTCCCGTTGCATAATTTTGGTGGATTTATATTTTGCAATAAAATTATGGCAGCTCTAAGTTTTAAAATCAGTTTGTGTGGTGGCATGCTAGAAGGATTCAATGAATTAAGAAATTCTGTGGGATAATGCACACCTTCGTCACTGTTGAGTACTTTATCTACTGAGTAATAGATTTGTTCATTAGTAGGCGATAATATTGCTCTTTCTTTGNGGATTCAATGAATTAAGAAATTCTGTGGGATAATGCACACCTTCGTCACTGTTGAGTACTTTATCTACTGAGTAATATATTTGTTAATTAGTAGGCGATAATATTGCTCTTTCTTTGAACCACGTTAGCGTCTTATTTGAAAGGTCATGTATTTCAGGGTATACGTTATTTATCGGTTGGTGGTCGGTGACTAAAACACATATATCAGTATTGAGAGAAATTTTTCCACAATCCATTGGAAGCTCTCCATTTTTGACTTTCAGTAGCATGTCAGCAAATATGCTGTTATCTTCTGAAGACATAAGTACTCTCATGTTTGTTTTGAGTGCTAGTTGTGTTATGTTGANTTTTTGACTTTCAGTAGCATGTCAGCAAATATGCTGTTATCTTCTGAAGACATAAGTACTCTCATGTTTGTTTTGAGAGCTAGTTTTGTTATGTTGAGCCAAAGATACAATCTTTTTAATGATGCACTGACTTCATCAGCCACACCCCGCGCCGCGGCTCCCGCCCGTGTATAGGTCCGTGCGGGCGTCTCGATTTCAGAAATTACTTTTTCACAAAACTTTTCATAACTTTTAAAGTATTGGCGATAATTGTATGCTGTAAAGGACATTTCTTATCTACATTAAACAGTTTTAATTATGAATTAATTTATTTTGATAAAGATTAAGTTATTTATGGTTAGAAAAGACAGTGAATTTTACGTTTGTTTTTACTGCGTAATTTAAATTGTAAATACGCAGTCAGCAGTGCTGAAACGATTGCAAAAGTGTATAAACTGATCCAAACAAACAGAGGAGTCAAGATTCATGATGTGGTGGCCATGTTACTCATTTCAAATGGAACAGTTTGGAAACTTGTACATTTGAACATGGGATACTGAAAAGTTTCTGCATGTTGAATTTCCCATCAACTCATTCCTCATCTCGTCAGACGAGAACAGGCTGCAGCCTTGATGTCTAAATGCGCTACTACGGTACTAGAAAGATACCTTTGTTTGTCACTTCACTCTCCAAACCAAGAGGATATCAATGGAATGGAAACTTCCAGGTTTTTCCAGTGAGAGAAAAATTCAAGGCGACAACATTTTCAGGTAAGATAGTTGTGAAGGTTATATTTTGTGTCAGGAGTAATTTGCTCACTAAATTTCTGGAATTAATATAATCAATGATACTTTGTATTATCACAGGACTGCAATACGAACTGAACTACGAGGCCTTGGTCCAGAATTGTTTTGCAGTGTGTTTCAACGTATTGGTGTGATATTGGGACAAATGCCTCATACTAGTGAAAATTACATAACGCTGAGAAGTTGTGAAGAATGCACATAACCCGGCATATACATATTAAAAATTTTTAAAACCTCTTTAATGACCCTTACCCTATCAAGTTTGTGTACAACAATAAACACAAAAACTGTTTATAATCCCGGCACATATACAGCGTTCTATTTCCTCTGTAACTGGGATGATTCTCTGCTGTCACACAAAGTATTCTTGCTGGATTTTTAAGCTGTGGTAATTCCCTCGTTGGGTGGGATCTGGGAGGACCCGGGTTGGATGGGTTTTTGTCCCAGTCTTTCTATCACTTTTACTGTGCGGTCTTGTTACCACTGCTCTTTGCAGGTAAGCAGCTCAGATGCAGGATAACTGACTGATGTTAGGGGTCCTGGCAAACTGGGGTCCCTGTACCTGAAGAATGTGACCCCACCCCCGCCCTCGGTGGAAACATTGTTCAATGATGAACCCTCTGGTTGACTGATATCCATATTGGTGCAGCTCGCAGTAGGACTTTCCTGGCTACATCATCATCTGACTGGAGGCTGGATGGGGGCAAATAATGGGGAATCGGAAATTAGGGAAGTTAAAACTTCCTCGAGATTACATTAAGCCCTGATTAAGTGTTCTGCCTGCCTAGAGCTGTTTTGCACATTCGAGGCCTTAAAGCACATCAGCTCTAAGGCAGAGTCTTACTCACTCACCACTTGCCTCATCAACTCTACACGCAAGGTTCTGAGCTGGTGTGCAGTCTTCCCATCGACGACTCCCTTGAACGTGACTTTAAGAGGTGACCCACCAATAGTTGCGGCCATCCGGCCAGTAGCACTTTGGCATTGAGGAACAGAGTTCAACCCATGTGTTCACCTACGCAATGATCCACCTCGCTTTTCCTTCAAGTTTGGTGACCACACACACCAGAGCACAAATTGGCGAGCCAATGCTTGCGAGTTATGTAGTCAAGCATGGATTATTATATGGAACATATCATCCACTTATCTAAGAACAGTGACTTGTGCGACTAGGTGCACACACAAGATCAACAGTTGAGCACACTGTTTTGGCGGGATGCAAAGTTCACAGATGCAGCATCAACAGGACCTGCCAGATCATGTCCATATTAGGCATTTCCAGAGGTGCAATCAGTCGATTATCAATGAGAAGTACACACTGGTGATGTCTCCTCATTGTGAAAGGACCCCCCCCCCCCC
>NQII01006451.1:0-24284 GCA_002778355.1 Clitarchus hookeri | reverse complement strand
AAGGTTCAGAATTACCGTTCATCCTGCTTACTCGCCACTAAAGTAGGATATCCAAGTAATCATGGCAACTACAAACTTCCCTCAAGCAAAATGAGACAAACATATATGCAACCAAGTATCACATAAAATAATACAAAAAAGTTAAAAATTAAATACTCATACTGAAACAACAGTCATAGACTATTTCTCACATACTCTTGAGTCAGTTTACCCTCCTAAACACAATCATAATATGTATAGTTATTTTGAAAATGTCAATAACGTAGAGTACTATGTTCCAAGTAACTACATATTAATGCAAACATCTTTTATTTGGTTATGTTGATTGCAACTACCACAAATAATAGTGGAATACCTGTTATTTGATTAAATAAAGAATTGTGTAAAATATATTAGGGTTTGCTATCAATGACTAATATCAAACTCAGGAGAGTAAAATTAAATATGTATTACACTTCATATGAAACTTTCACTTTACTATCACACTTAACAACAACTTGAGCATACCAGCTTGTAGATAAATTAATTCTACACAAAATTTTTGAAAATCGGAGTTGGTCATGAAGTTACTATAAATAATACAAAAATTACAATATAATAAATAAAGTAAATGTTAAGTTTTTTTTTTTTTTACCTGGCATAAGAAATGCAATTCCAAAATTTACTTTAACTGCAAGTATCTGGGAACTAATTTTGAATTCTTCATGCACATCAGCCTTCTTCCACATTTTCAACTTGGCACGACACTTCCTCCCGACAATCAACACCAAAAGTACTTTTCCTGAACTTGCAGAGTTCAGATGTTCACAGCATTACACAATCACGAGTAGTGCGGTAGCAGCTAAAACGTACAACTTAGGAGGTGAGGGCCGTACAACAAAGGCTATGGTAAGTTAAGTTCCCACACACGCGTGTGCACACCGGTACACGAGACGCACACATTCAAATTATACATGCCGCTCTGGCCGAGTGACTCATCACTTCCTGCGCGAGCTCAGTTTCACACTCGTCCGTGCACCGTGCCGAGCGGTTGGCACCTTATGTGTCACCTGGACAAACTTTGCTGACAATGCTGCCGTAACACCACGACCATATTCATTGGAAGTTACGGAATGAAAGCAAGGTCAAGCAAAATGGAGACCAGGGATAAGTACAACTTACTAAATTGAAACAAAGAAACTTAGTACAGTACTTAGGTGGCGCCACAAAATGTTTTGATGAAGCTAGCACATTTTCTTAAGTGTACCTAATAGAAATAGTTTAAAAACCNTAGGTGGCGCCACAAAATGTTTTGATGAAGCTAGCACATTTTCTTAAGTGTACCTAATAGAAATAGTTTAAAAACCCGAGCAAAACAATTTTTTTTAAAGGATAAATTATTATCGTACTTCTTAAGCCGGCCTTAGACAGTACCCAATTTCTGCTACCTTCTGTTATACCCATTAGCACAACAGTCAGCATAAAAGTTTCTCTAGTAGAAGAGAAGAAAGAGTGCATCGGTTCACACCCACAAGTTGCCTAAAGTGCTGAAAGAAAATCGCAAATGGCGGACAGTTGGCAGGGTTCAAATGCAATCAAATCTTATATGTAGTGTAGGCGCTTTGTGGTGCATCCAAAAATTATGTTTATTTTTTCCTGAAGAGTGCATTTATTTAAGTTTCTGAGCACGAGTACTGTTAATGTATGGAAAATTACATGAGTAACGGCACTGCTTATGTATGGAAAACAAGGTGCTTTATTCACATTTATGTACGATGGACATTAACACCACTCATTAAAACATTAGCAAATTATTTAAATAAATCTTTAACAAGCGTAATAATCAATCTTGTGCTTTCCGTAATTAAAAAAGCTTTTACAGTTAAAAAGCAAAAAGTAGGCAAAAATATCATAATACTAAAAATAAGGCTTTTATGTGTGTCTGTTAACATTACTCATACTACACAGCTCAAATGATCTACTTTAAAAACCAATTGAATTGATTATCAAACAACCACAGTCAGTCGATTGCACTGTGAAGTTACTTGCATATTATTGCTATTAGACAAACGGATTCTAGAAATAAACGTTTTCTAACAAGAACATAAGTTATAACTAAGTATCAATAATGTATCACATTAAATAACTAAAAAAATGTTGTTCCACAGCAGAGATTTGAACTGTAAAACTTAAAACTATGCAGCAGAGGTCCACGCACCAACCCACTGAGCTACGCACACATCTTACAGAATAACTGTACAAAATGTTACATACATGACAAAAATTCCACAGTTGTCACGTATTTTGTGAAGTTGTATTTATTGTTTTATTATGACCGTGTGAGTAATTTTTAATGTCTCCCATTACTTACGTGCACATTATGTTTCATTTTGTACATAAATACGTTTTACAGAACCTGTGATCTTTTCGTAAACGGACATATACGACTTGAGGTTGTTACTCGGATGTCCGCCATCTTGTCTGTCCAAGCTTTGTGGGTATACCAGAAGTATGGAATTTGTTCTCTTACCATTTTGGGCATGCCCATGGATACAAAAAATGTTATAACTAGAGCGAAACCCCTCTGGAGGGAGCTGGATTGTAGAGTAGTTTCCAAATGAGAATGAAATGCGCAGACACGCAGAATCGTACGGACGAGTTCACCTCCTCGGAACAGGGGAGTACGCTTCAGTCTTCCTTTAACTGTCAGCTGATGAGGAGGGAAATAGCCGCGGTTGATCACGTGTACCGTTGATCGTGAAAACATTTGGTTGCACATGCCGTAGAAAGGAATTCCTTTCAGTAAATTGCAAATGCAAAACTGTTTCCCCCATGCATGCAGTGCGTGTAGAATGTAGAAAATATTTTTACTTCTTTAACTTCTACTATTAACTGTGTATATTGTGGTGAGCAAAACTTGTTCTGCAGTTAAAAAATGTGGTATTTTTAATTTATAGTACACAGAGTTTTAATGTAGCAAGTTGTTCCAAATCAGGGTCGAAAAAGAAAAAGGTTCTGCACAGTCAAAGTAGAGAACTTATTTATAATGTGTTAAATTTCATGCAAGAGTAATCTAACGGTGGCATACAAATACCGCTTGACGAAGTAGTTAGTAGACGCGTAGCCGTCGCAAGGTGTTTCTGCTGGAAATGCTACAAACTGCAATTACCGATGGTATCAGTGTTTATAATACCTTAATAATGATGTGCGACAATATCATGATCACAAAAGTCAGAGAGGCTAATTTGAAAAAATATTTTCATGCTCGTAATATTAACAAATTGCCAGCTGTGAATAATCGTTAATACCGAAAAATTTTCTGATTACTTGTATGCAAAACTATACTTCAAATTATCAACAATATAAAGAAGGAAGGCAGTGAGTTCAAGGCAGATACAACACGACGTTTCACAACACCTCATAAAAAATTACTGAAACGGGAAACGAAAATGAGTTTAGATGATTTTGACGTTCAGGTTGTGCGGCGAACCGTTAATAATTTCCTTTTAAGTGAAAAGCATCGACCCACAATATCCGCTGTTAATTCAAAGCTAGTCGAGTCAATAAACTACAAAGGTGGGAAATCATCATGGAGACGTCTTCTCCGGAAACTTGATTATCGATGGAAAAAAACTATGTGAAACCAAATTTTGAAATGTTGACCACAAAATAAATTTTTTACAATTTTGTTTGACAAATTGGCTTATATTTTACTAGTGGTCGTACTGCACTGCTCAGCAAAAAATATCATAAAAATAAGTTAACCAATAAAGGTATTTTTTTGCTTTCTTTTGGTTATGATGTAACATTAAACACGTGTCCTGTAATGTATGTTATACATTAACTTAAGACTTCAGGAGTCTAATTAATATGCCTGTAACTTAGTTTCTGACCTCCACACACACTTTTTAGGCTCTAAGAAGCATTTGTACACTTTACTAATCATGTAATTTTAATATAACATAATTATGAGCTGGATAATTTTCACTATGCACCAATAGCCCTAATGGTTTCGCTTGCCCGCAGCTATTTTCAGCATTCCAGGCATCAAAACGTGTGAGTTGTTACTCACCGCNACGCACCAGTAGCCCGCCCTAATGGTTTTGCTTGCCCGCAGCTATTTTCAGCATTCCAGGCATCAAAACGCGTGAGTTGTTACTCACCGCCACATAGCCTCTAGGCGTAAGGAGCTTGACTTGCGTCCAGTCTTTCCGTCGGTGACTCGCCTCCGCGTGACTAAGTGGTGATCCTATATTTTAATGGGACGCTAATAAGATGAAAAAGTGATGGGTGTCTATTAACTTTCTGCAATGTAGTCCTATCAAAAATTTATCAGCTGAAACTTTTAATTGAAAATGCCCGTTTTATCCATTTTTGCGCCCAAAAAATAATTCTAGGTGTTGGCATGAGAACTTATATCTAGTCTTTGAGCACAAAATGTTTATTAATTTGTTTTTCGTATTCAGGCACCACTACAAAATATCTAATCGTTTTTGAATCACGAGTTGTCTACCAAACCTCTGCAGTGCACTTCATGCACCAGACAGAAAGAGACGTAAATACTAAATTAATTGTTTGTACAATTTTACAACTAATAATGACATTATAAAGGTTTGCACGTGTCNTAGGTGGCGCCACAAAATGTTTTGATGAAGCTAGCACATTTTCTTAAGTGTACCTAATAGAAATAGTTTAAAAACCTAATCAAAACAATTTTTTTTATTAAATAAATTATTTTCGTATTTCTTAAGCCGGCCCTACGCAGTACCCAATTTCTGCTACCTTCTGTTATACCCATTAGCACAACAGTCAGCATAAAAGTTTCTCTAGTAGAAGAGAAGAAAGAGTGCATCGGTTCACACCCACAAGTTGCCTAATGTGCTGAAAGAAAATCGCAAATGGCGGACAGTTGGCAGGGTTCAAATGCAATCAAATCTTATATGTAGTGTAGGCGCTTTTGTGGTGCATCCAAAAATTATGTTTATTTTTTCCTGAAGAGTGCATTTATTTAAGTTTCTGAGCACGAGTACTGTTAATGTATGGAAAATTATATGAGTAACGGCACTCCTTACGTATGGAAAACAAGGTGCTTTATTCACATTTATGTACGATGGACATTAACACCACTCATTAAAACATTAGCAAATTATTTAAATAAATCTTTAACAAGCGTAATAATCAATCTTGTGCTTTCCGTAATTAAAAAAGCTTTTACAGTTAAAAAGCAAAAAGTAGGCAAAAATATCATAATACTAAAAATAAGGCTTTTATGTGTGTCTGTTAACATTACTCATACTACACAGCTCAAATTATCTACTTTAAAAACCAATTGAATTGATTATCAAACAACCACAGTCAGTCGATTGCACTGTGAAGTTACTTGCATATTATTGCTATTAGACAAACGGATTCTAGAAATAAACGTTTTCTAACAAGAACATAAGTTATAACTAAGCATCAAAAATGTATCACATAAAATAACTAAAAAAAATGTTGTTCCACAGCAGAGATTTGAACTGTAAAACCTAAAACTATGCAGCAGAGGTCCACGCACCAACCCACTGAGCTACGCACACATCTTACAGAATAACTGTACAAAAGGTTACATACATGACAAAAATTCCACAGTTGTCACGTATTTCGTGAAGTTGTATTTATTGTTTCATTATTACTGTGTGAGTAATTTTTAATGTCTCCCATTACTTACGTGCACATTATGTTTCATTTTGTACATAAATACGTTTTACANCGTGTGAGTAATTTTTAATGTCTCCCATTACTTACGTGCACATTATGTTTCATTTTGTACATAAATACGTTTTACAGAACCTGTGATCTTTTCGTAAACGGACATATACGACTTGAGGTTGTTACTCGGATGTCCGCCATCTTGTCTGTCCAAGCTTTGTGGGTATACCAGAAGTATGGAATTTGTTCTCTTACCATTTTGGGCATGCCCATGGATACAAAAAATGTTATAACTAGAGCGAAACCCCTCTGGAGGGAGCTGGATTGTAGAGTAGTTTCCAAATGAGAATGAAATGCGCAGACACGCAGAATCGTACGGACGAGTTCACCTCCTCGGAACAGGGGAGTACGCTTCAGTCTTCCTTTAACTGTCAGCTGATGAGGAGGGAAATAGCCGCGGTTGATCACGTGTACCGTTGATCGTGAAAACATTTGGTTGCACATGCCGTAGAAAGGAATTCCTTTCAGTAAATTGCAAATGCAAAACNTACCGTTGATCGTGAAAACATTTGGTTGCACATGCCGTAGAAAGGAATTCCTTTCAGTAAATTGCAAATGCAAAACAGTTTCCCTCATGCATGTAGTGCGTGTAGAATGTAGAAAATATATTTACTTGTTTAACTTCTACTATTAACTGTGTATATTGTGGTGAGCAAAACTTGTTCTGCAGTAAAAAAATGTGGTATTTTTAATTTATAGTACACAGAGTTTTAATGTAGCAAGTTGTTCCAAATCAGGGTCGAAAAAGAAAAAGGTTCTGCACAGTCAAAGTAGAGAACTTATTTATAATGTGTTAAATTTCATGCAAGAGTAATCTAACGGTGGCATACAAATACAGCTTGACGAAGTAGTTAGTAGACGCGTAGCTGCCGCAAGGTGTTTCTGCTGGAAATGCTACAAACTGCAATTACCGATGGTATCAGTGTTTATAATACCTTAATAATGATGTGCGACAATATCATGATCACAAAAGTCAGAGAGACTAAATTGAAAAAATATTTTCATGCTCGTAATATTAAAAAATTGCCAGCTGTGAATAGTTGTTAATACCGAAAATTTTTCAGATTACTTGTATGCAAAACTATACTTCAAATTATCAACAATATAAAGAAGGAAGGCAGGGAGTTCAAGGCAGATACAACACGATGTTTCACAACGCCTCATAAAAAATTACTGAAACGGGAAACGAAAATGAGTTTAGACGATTTTGACGTTCAGGTTGTGTGGCGAGCCGTTAATAATTTCCTAATATCCGCTGTTAATTCAAAGCTAGTCGAGTCAATAAACTACAAAGGTGGGAAATCATCATGGAGACGTCTTCTCCGGAAACTTGATTATCGATGGAAAAAAACTATGTGAAACCAAATTTTGAAATGTGTTTCTACTTTTGACCACAAAATAAATTTTTTACAATTTTGTTTGACAAATTGGCTTATAGTTTACTAGTGGTCGTACTACACTGCTCAGCAAAAAATATCATAAAAATAAGTTAACCAATAAAGGTATTTTTTTGCTTTCATTGGCTTTCTTTTGGTTATGATGTAACATTAAACACGTGTCCTGTAATGTATGTTATACATTAACTTAAGACTTCAGGAGTCTAATTAATATGCCTGGAACTTAGTTTCTGACCTCCACATACACTTTTTAGGCTCTAAGAAGCATTTGTACACTTTACTAATCATGTAATTTTAATATAACATAATTATGAGCTGGATAATTTTCACTACGCACCAGTAGCCCGCCCTAATGGTTTTGCTTGCCCGCAGCTATTTTCAGCATTCCAGGCATCAAAACGCGTGAGTTGTTACTCACCGCCACATAGCCTCTAGGCGTAAGGCGCTTGACTTGCGTCCAGTCTTTCCGTCGGTGACTCGCCTCCGCGTGACTAAGTGGTGATCCTATATTTTAATGGGACGCTAATAAGATGAAAAAGTGATGGGTGTCTATTAACTTTCTGCAATGTAGTCCTATCAAAAATTTATCAGCTGAAACTTTTAATTGAAAATGCCCGTTTTATCCATTTTTGCGCCCAAAAAATAATTCTAGGTGTTGGCATGAGAACTTATATCTAGTCTATGAGCACAAAATGTTTATTAATTTGTTTTTCGTATTCAGGCACCACTACAAAATATCTAATCGTTTTTGAATCACGAGTTGTCTACCAAACCTCTGCAGTGCACTTCATGCACCAGACAGACAGAGACGTAAATACTAAATTAATTGTTTGTACAATTTTACAACTAATAATGACATTATAAAGGTTTGCACGTGTCNCAGAGACGTAAATACTAAATTAATTGTTTGTACAATTTTACAACTAATAATGACATTATAAAGGTTTGCACGTGTCTTTCATTGGGTTAAAAACCAAGGGTACCCACAAAAATAAGTTGTTAGAGAACAAGCAATTTGACATAAAATACATTAAAACTGTGATAAGTTCGTAAATATGCTTGTGTGCGTTGTAATGCATTATAAAATTTAAGTAATTGTTTGAGTGATGCCACATGTTTATCGCGAGTCTTCTTTTCAGCACTTATTTTGACGTTTTAGGCGAGTATGCGGGTTGCACAATATTTTCTGTTTGGAGAGTAACCGCCTTCCCTTCAGATTAAACTCTCGTTTTACTTCAAGAATTACTTCTACAATTATGAGTACAGAAAGCTCTGCCATTAAGCACCTTATGTAAATATAAATATTGCATAGGTTATCTAACATACTGTGTACACACCAAACAATTTACTGTATAAACAGCAGATAAAACAACCAAAACTCTCCTCAGTGTGTATGAGCAAATATTATTAGATGCCAAATGCTTAATGCATGATTACACACCACGTATAATTACATGGGTACATAATTAGTTCAAAATTAACACATTCTATCACCAAACATGCTATGAGGGAATTGCTTTCTTTACGGTAACTGAAACATGTACATGCGTTGAATGTGAGACAGTTGAAAGATTTAGGCAGAACNGGGAATTGCTTTCTTTACGGTAACTGAAACATGTACATGCGTTGAATGTGAGACAGTTGAAAGATTTAGGCAGAACTTACAGCTGAGGTCTTTAGCACTGATAAGAATGAAATGAGGAGGAGATGGAGCAGNAACACATTCTATCACCAAACATGCTATGAGGGAATTGCTTTCTTTACGGTAACTGAAACATGTACATGCGTTGAATGTGAGACAGTTGAAAGATTTAGGCAGAACCTACAGCTGAGGTCTTTAGCACTGATAAGAATGAAATGAGGAGGAGATGGAGCAGCAATGGAATGCAATGGCGAGGGAAACAGAAGTACCTCGAGAAAACCAACCAGCCAACTGCAACGTTTGCCATGTTTCCAACGTGTGAAAATCTGAGCAAACATGCCAGGAATTGAATTGGGTTCACCGTGGTGGGAGGCCAGAAGTTGAAACACTAAACCACCGTGAAGATATATGTGTTGCAAAAAACTAACGAACCAATTTGAAAGAGTAAGAGCTATGCTCAAACACCATGTCCTATATCAGCCGAAGCATGAGGAAATAACGCAAGTTGTCAGTCAATGAGGAGCAAGGATGATTTCAGTCACGCAACACTACCAAACGATTACAGAAGACCCTGCAGGGAATACTTTGCAAACTGCTTCAAACCACCTCTAGGCAGATTCCCACCACCACCAAACTATTTTCCACATATGACAACCACGAACTGACAGATACGTATGATGGAAAACTTGACAACCCAGACCTACCATACAGTTAAGGCCTCCCTGATGTTTGAGCTGCATCGTAGTGTGCTTGAAAAACACATTTTTTTTACGGAACTATTCAAAGTGTCCCAAATACTTTTACCTACAAAAAGACAACATACCCCAGACTAAAATGGAGTGGTACATTCAAGACATTGCACACGCCATAAGTAGTATTTTGAAGCCCTCCAACGTAATTTAAAAATGAATTTTTCAGACTGCTGTATTTTAAAACACACTAGCTGAGCATGAGCGAAACTATGATAGGAGCACGTGCTTAACTCTGCTGCATTCTTTCCACCAATAAAATTACAGGGTCACTGCTGTTAAGTCCTATAGGTACAAGCAGTATGATGAAAACACTGCACACCAGTTCAGAGCCTTGTGCTCAAAGTGCGTGGCAGCGATGCCCTTATCTCTCTCCTGCTTCTAAGCACACAATGCGAGAACAACTCCCGGCAGGTGACTGCCTTTAGTCAGTAACATAAATTGTGATTTGATATTGTATGATGCAAAGATATATTTCGTACAGAATTTATAGTCAATGATGACTGGAACTTGGAACTGTGACGCTTTAAAACACTTTCGGGCAAAAAGTCTGGATTTCTAGTAACTGCACATTAATTCAGTTTTATAGGAATTTCATTTTTTCCGTTATTCCAGCCCGGCTTACAGGTCATGTTTCGATGATATTGCCATTATTAAGAACATTGGCACACAGGATGTTGCAAAGCTCAATGACGAAGCAACGATAAAATGATACTATTAATATGTCCATGAGAATCAATTAAAATAATTGCATATGCAATACTCTGCATGTAGACATCTCGTACATCTTATGTAACATTTAAACAGAAATTCAGCTGAAACAGGTGTAAAGCAAACAGAAACAGTATCTGTCCACAAAATATAATAAATTGATAAGAAAAATGGTTCAGTTTACAATAATGGCATACAACATAGCATTTTATCCATAGTTTGCAAACCCCCTCAATGCCCCAGTGGTTGAAGAGATTGTTGACTACCCAGAATCATCACCGACCTGTACGTGGCCTAGCTAAAGGGATGCACATAGACTAATTTCTATGTGAACATTCTGAATCAAATGGTTTCACAATAAACAAAAAGAGCAAAATGTCATTACCAAGAACTTTGTAATTTTCAACGTACACTAAAAATTTTAAAATAAATTGTAAATCTTATTACGAGGAGAGATCTCAAATGTCTAACTAGTCATTTCTGGGTTAATTCAGACACCACAAAAATATCAATAGTAGTATAGAGTGAAACGTTGGTATCAGTATATCACTTTAACGAGCCACTCAAGAGATATCTCTACAACAAAATAGCCTTAGTGTTAACAAGTTCATGAGGCACAAGAAGATAAGGGGACTAAGAGCAAAAGCAACAAAAACCACAGCAGTGGTAATGAGAGCAGACATACACAAAATGAAAGCACAAAAATTATTTTCTCAAAGTATGGTAATATTTTTCCACTCCAGTTCTCTGCTTCCGTAATAGTGCATTTTCAACCTCGCTGATCTTTGAGGAAACGTNTTTTCCACTCCAGTTCTCTGCTTCCGTAATAGTGCATTTTCAACCTCGCTGATCTTTGAGGAAACGTATTTTACACTGCTCTTCAAATAAACATTACTAAATACAAACATTTTAAAATACAACTGAGAAGAATGAAACTGATCGTTAATAATTGAAAACCCATGCAAAAAGTTCTGCAGCTGCCAAGCGGTGATTATCGGAAATAAGTTAACACCGCACTTTCCATGAATACACACCGTACAAATATTAGCCGAAAAAAGTGCGACATCCTCATAACATTGGTATATATAGACTGTTAATGGTTAATTGGGTACTGTTGAATGCCCTGTTTCAGAATACTTTTCTACTCATTTTGTGTCATCTTAACCTGTGCAAAATTAGCTCTCAGGCCTAATCACTTTATTCATGCACCATCCAAATGAAACCATGAAATCAAGAGGATTGTAAATGTGTTACTTGTATGAAAATTAGTATTGTAATGTACATAAAGAAAGAACAATTCATGTCACTGGGCATAACTTTAAACATTACACTCACAGTACAATTTCCAGTGTTAACAACTAATTTTTTTAGTTTGCTGCCAACTTANCATGCCAGGAATTGAATTGGGTTCACCGTGGTGGGAGGCCAGAAGTTGAAACACTAAACCACCGTGAAGATATATGCGTTGCTAAAAACTAACGAACCAATTTGAAAGAGTAAGAGCTATGCTCAAACACCATGTCCTATATCAGCCGAAGCGTGAGGAAATAACGCAAGTTGTCAATCAATGAGGAGCAAGGATGATTTCAGTCACGCAACACTACCAAACGATTACAGAAGACCCTGTAGGGAATACTTTGCAAACTGCTTCAAACCACCTCTAGGCAGATTCCCACCACCACCAAACTATTTTCCACATATGACAACCACGAACTGACAGATACGTATGGTGGAAAACTTGACAACTCAGACCTACCATACAGTTAAGGCCTCCCTGATGTTTGAGCTGCATCGTAGTGTGCTTGAAAAACACATTTTTTGACGGAACTATTCAAAGTGTCCCAAATACGTTTACCTACAAAACGACAACATACCCCAGACGAAAATGGAGTGGTACATTCAAGACATTGCACATGCTATGAGCATTATTTTGAGGCCTTCCAACATAATTAAAAAATGAATTTTTCAGACTGCTGTATTTTAAAACAAACTAGCTGAGCATGAGCGGAACTATGATAGGAGCATGTGCTTAACTCTGCTACATTCTTTCCACCAATAAAATTACAGGGTCACTGCTGTTAAGTCATAGGTACAAGCAGTATGATGAAAACACTGCACACCAGTTCAGAGCCTTGTGCTCAAAGTGCGTGGCAGCGATGCCCTTATCTCTCTCCTGCTTCTAAGCACACAATGCGAGAACAACTCCCGGCAGGTGACTGCCTTTAGTCATTAACATAAATTGTGATTTGATATCGTGTGATGCAAAGATATATTTGCTACAGAATTTATGGTCAATGATGATTGGAACCTGGAACTGTGACGTTTTAAAACACTTAGCGCAAAAAGTTTTGATTTCCAGTAACTGCACATTAATTCAACTTTATAGGAATTTCATTTCTTCCTTTATTCCAGACCGGCTTACAGGTCATGTTTCGATGATATTGCCATTATTAAGAACATTGGCACACAGGATGTTGCAAAGCTCAATGACGAAGCAACGATAAAATGATACTATTAATATGTCCATGAGAATCAATTAAAATAATTGCATCTGAAAAACTCTGCCTGTCGACATCTCGTACATCTTATGTTTCTTTTAAACCAAAATTCAGCTGAAACAGGTGTAAAGCAAACAAAAACAGTATCTGTCCACAAAATATAATAAATTGATAAGAAAAATGGTTCAGTTTACAATAATGGCATACAACATAGCATTTTATCCATGGTTTGCAAACCCCCTCAATGCTCCAGTGGTTGAAGAGATTATTGACTACCCAGAATCATCACTGACCTGTATGTGGCCTAGCTAATGGGATGCACATAGACTAATTTCTATGTGAGCATTCTGAATTAAAGNTAATTTCTATGTGAACATTCTGAATCAAATGGTTTCACAATAAACAAAAAGAGCAAAATGTCATTACCAAGAACTTTGTAATTTTCAACGTACACTAAAAATTTTAAAATAAATTGTAAATCTTATTACGAGGAGAGATCTCAAATGTCTAACTAGTCATTTCTGGGTTAATTCAGACACCACAAAAATATCAATAGTAGTATAGAGTGAATCGTTGGTATCAGTACATCACTTTAACGAGCCACTCAAGAGATATCTCTACAACAAAATAGCCTTAGTGTTAACAAGTTCATGAGGCACACAAAGATAAGGGGACTAAGAGCAAAAGCAACAAAAACCACAGCAGTGGTAATGAGAGCAGACATACACAAAATGAAAGCACAAAAATTATTTTCTCAAAGTAGGGTAATATTTTTCCACTCCAGTTCTCTGCTTCCGTAATAGTGCATTTTCAACCTCGCTGATCTTTGAGGAAACGTATTTTACACCGCTCTTCAAATAAACATTACTAAATACAAACATTTTAAAATACAACTGAGAAGAATGAAACTGATCGTTAATAATTGAAAACCAATGCAAAAAGTTCTGCAGCTGCCAAGCGGTGATTATCAGAAATAAGTTAACACCGCACTTTCCATGAACACACACCGTTACAAATATTAGCCGGAAAAAGTGCGACATCCTCATAACATCGGTATATATAGACAGTTAATGGTTAATTGGGTACTGTTGAATGCCCTGTTTCAGAATACTTTTCTGCTCATTTTGTGTCATCTTAACCTGTGCAAAATTAACTCTCAGGCCTAATCACTTTATTCATGCACCATCCAAATGAAACCATGAAATCAAGAGGATTGTAAATATGTTACTTGTATGAAAATTAGTATTGTAATGTACATAAAGAAAGAACAATTCATTTCACTGGACATAACTTTAAACATTACACTCACAGTACAATTTCCAGTGTTAACAACTAATTTTTTTAGTTTGCTGCCAACTTAACAAGGAGCCTGCAATCAATTGTGTGTTTGTCTATATATATATATATACACACACACATATATATACACGTATATGTATATATATATATGTATATATACATATATATAGTATATATATAGTATATATATAGCACCATCACGTTAAGATTATTAGCACCATCTACTTCTGTGCGGTCGTGTACTCTTTGCTCAGCTCGGATCCCCTCCTCTTTCCTCCCGGTTCTCCCTCCCTGTCTTCCCCTTTCCCCTTCGTGCGTCATTTTTTGATTGGTCGTGGTAGTTTATTTTCGTCTACCTTACGCCCTTCAGACGTATGCTACGTTATGTCGCTACCTTACGCCTGCAAGATCTAAGTTTGTTCTTCATGGCTTAGTTGCGCTTCACCCCGGTCAGCTGAGGTCAAACATCGTTACCATGTTTTCGAGCACACGTTCCACTAGTAACGCTACAGAGCGATGGGGCACTTAATAAACGGCGAGTCGTGGAAAACGATAAGTTTGCGGTAGAGTTTTAAATGTATGGTAATTTTTGTGGCAAGTGGTGTTGTACCTCGGGTGTGCAGTAGTGCTAGTCCATTTCTAAATTTTGGTTTTGGCTGCCCTTCCAAATTATGTTTCGGCTTAACTATGGTGTCGCAATACTGTGTGTACATTTTTTAACGTGTCGTGTTCGTCCTTGTTTGCCACCCAAGTTTAAATAATGTTTGCTATTTCATTGTTTCCATGACTTCATCGTTGGGGCGTTTATTTGTGAACTGTTGCAATGTAACTGATTACAGTGATTTTTTCTTTCAAAGGTTTGTTTTTAATGTTTTCACTTTACTACGAACAGCCTTTAATATCAGATCACTCAACAATGAAATTAATTATTAACAATAAGACGTTTCGATTGATGGATTCATGATCTGACCGCACAATTAGTTCTTTAGCACAGAATTTTTGTAAAAATGTTATTAAAAAGATTTAAAAGCATAGTGATTGTGTCTAGTGTTACATATTCAACCAGTAACACGAATCGTCTAGCCATCTAAGTTCAAAAAGAGACTAAAAATAAACAGGATGTTTTCACCACAAAAAGGTGTGTTTACTCAGTACAGTAGCAAGTTGTTAAGAGTATTCGGTGAATGGCTCTCACGATAATCTTTGGGTGCTCATAAAGCATAATCTGGCTCTACTCCTGATGGGATACTGAGCAGTAGGCGACTGGTGAGCAATCAGTAAACTCACACTGGAACTAAGAGTGCTGCGCTTGTCCTTCACAACTGTCCAACTGTTCGGCAGGGAACGTGTGAAGGAGAGGCAGTAGAAGGGTGAGATCCAGCCATCCCTCCTGTGCGTCTGGGGTTGTACATGTGAAACGTCTCGGCAGAGAGCGGCTAAGGAGGTGGCAGCAGCCCCCTGCCCAAATAGGCACGCGCCTGCAAACTGGCGGCAATGGACACGAGCACTTGCGCAGTTACTCTTGTGATGTGGAGTCGTGTTGGAGGAAGGCATGAAGATGCTTCCTTAGAGGTACAACTGAGGCGGAATCCAGATGAACTAACGACGATCTCCACGACATTCCAGGTGCTCGAGTAGTACCACGGGCGATTGGTCAGCCCCACAGGAAGTTCTCTCCCACGTCAGATCAAAGTCTCGGACTTGTGGCGAGTGGCAGTGGTTGGCTTCAAAGCGAAGCACGCCCAGAGAGGGTCGACGTAGCGAGTGGTGTCACTTCTCTGGCACTGACCTGGACAGTCAGTAAGGGTGAGGGCTTTGCCTTGAGAGTAGTGCACTCTCGCTGGACCAGAAGCGAGTCTTGAGTGCGAGAGTCTCAGATCAAAGTGGGAGGATGTGGAAGGCACACCAGAGTGTCACACAAGGACCTTACATGTGACCAACTGTTGTGTTAGCCTGAGATTACCCATGTAGCTAGGGTATAACTCAATCCCGTGCCCACGGGTGCTATCAAATGTAAATAATTGCCTAACTTTTGGACTGGTACTTGGGTGACATAAAACAAATCTAACTTCTACATGTTTATAAGAAACATCCTGAATTTAGTACAACTCCTCAGCAATTATGTGAGGTTTCATGCAGTGTGTAATTTGGCATAACACTTTGTAGGACACACGGAGGGCTTTTCCGGAGATGGGAGCTTGTTTTTTTATAAATGGGTCTTCCGCTTGTTTGTCTTATGACTTGCATGAAAAATAATCATTTGGTTTACCTACTACCTACTTTGTATGGCTTCCAGGTGATGCTGTAGACTGTTAGATAGCACACTCCAAGTGCTAACACTTTTGAGCAGATAACTGAGAAAGTGCTCTGTTTTTAACAATGCATGCAAAACAGAAATTCAAGTACGAGATATTCTGGACTTGTTACTTCCTGACAGTTTATCCATTCTTGCAACTTCAATGCCACATTTTGTAAATTACAAACTTTTCCAGTATCATAAACAACGGTGAAGAATAGAGGAACCGAACACACACACACTGGCAGAAACAAGACAACTCCTGCATGGTGGGCAATAGCACCTCTAAGATGGTGGGTTGGGGGAGAATCACCATTGCCCAGTGCTACAGCTTTTCTGCCTGTCTTGATTGGACCACAGTCCTTCTGACATGTTGGTCAAGCACGGTGCCAGGAAGCCATCGTTAGAAACCCCCAGGGTAATTCCAAATTACTGTCTCACCCCCAACAATTCAACATGCCACCACGATCCACTGCCAGGTGTTGGGATTGAAAGGCCAGTAATAACCATTATCCTGGCACAGACAGGTTGAGGCTAGACACTGAGTCCACTCATCCAAATCTGTGCAATTCACAGTGATTCCACGCTGGGTGCAGAGGTTCACAGGATGGCAANGCACTGAGTCCACTCATCCAAATCTGTGCAATTCACAGTGATTCCACGCTGGGTGCAGAGGTTCACAGGATGGCAAGGTGTCCATCTGATCCTGATCTGCCTTCGGGAGGAACAATTCTTAGCTTTTACATTGCGGCAGAGAGATCCCTGTAGCACTTCCAAACCTACCCTTACCTATGCCTTTCTCCAAGCGAGGATCGGGGTTGCGGTGATCAGACTACTCGCCTCCCACCTAGGCGAACCGAGTTCTATTCCTAGCAGGGTCACTCCACATGTGGGAATCATGCCAGACGATGGTTTTCTCGGGGATCTTCAGTTTCCCCCCACCCTTTCAATTCCGACGCTGCTCCATACTCACCTCAATCACCTTCATTGGCTCTCAAGACCTCGCTGTTAAGAGATGTCCACGCACACTCACTCACTCACTCACTCACTCTTCAAGCGAGAAGGAGAAAGAAAGGGTAAAGCAGTCGCAGTCCAAAACATCAGAGAGTCCACCAAAGCCACCCTTAGTCGCCAGCCCTACCTAGAGGGCGGTCCAGAAACAAATACTGGCAAGGCACCAGTAGTCTGCTCCAAAAGGAAAATAATCCAACGTTACCATTGGCCCACAACCAAGCAGTCATCAATTTGTAGCACAGTCTGTTAATTGCCATATTTTGGAGATCGAACTTCAAAATCTTTAAGTATCTTAACATTTTCACTGGCCAATGTACTGCATGATACAACTATTTTGACAGACGTGAGTTAAGTTCTTTTCAGTAACATTATCATAATCTCATGATCAATTGACAACTATTTTGTATTTACATACGACGAGCTTATCAGAAAAACAAACAAAATGAGAATTTTTCTATATTTGGAACTTTTCCTCTCACCTTCATTCATAGCCATGTCCATCAACTGCAAGTCTTCGTCATTGAGGATAGAGGACAGGAAACCATCAGTTGTCTGGTTGATTTCAGTGTTTGAGTTCTGAGGAAAGCAGTGCGTTAGACATTAGCAGCACTACTATGAAGCAGTTTTAAAAACTATTTGCACATATAAATTCCTATTACACAATTTGCAACTAAACACGACACATTCTTACGGACAGTTCATTTTAAATTTATACCATACATGGTTACAAAGACTTTTCTATGCTGTACGGAAGCAGTATTTTTATCATCAAATAAAGTTGAACCTCAATTTTACATTCCTCTCATTTATACAATATAATAAATTCATGCCATTTACACCGCAACGCATTATGGCTTCCCAAACTTTACACTTTTTCTTCAATCCGTAAGGTTAACAATATTCTATTATTTACATGAGGCACTCTTGTTTACAAAACTCATCCTTTCACACACAGTACAGAGTGTGTAACCATTTTGTGTATAACACAGTTTCATGTCAAAGCAACAAATTTGTTTAGCCCAGGGAAAAAATATCAGATCTGCCAAAGGATCATAAACCACAAGATAGCTTTAATGCAGATGAATCTGTCATGTTGTGATTTAGTCTTAAAAAAAAATATAAAACTTATAATTTCACTGGTGAAATCAAAGCACAGTAAATGAAGGCTAACAGTTTTACTGTTTACAGACACAAGTGGGAAACCTGACCTTAAAGTTGGTAAAATATCCTTTACATTACTACAAAAATCTACTTTTTCAGCTTCAAATATTACACTAGCATCTGCATTGTTCTATTAATCCATATTAACATTAACTACTAAAAACAGTTTCCCTTTATTTATACTTTTTGCTTAATTTAAACAATTTTGCATTTGTCCACAGGAAATTATAAAATAGAGGTTCTACTGTATTGAGATTTCACCGAAAGTTTGATTACTGGTGAGAACAAACTGTGTTCATTCTCACGTGTGTGGGGTTTATATTTCACGATGAACCTCCTATAAGTCTACACTAACTACGAGCTACATGCAGAGCAACAGAGTGCATACTTCAAGCAAGTATTGTGTACTTGAAATGTATTCATACCTCAAGACAGATTTCACCAGAAAAGTTAACTTAAAGATACAGGAGGGGGACAGTTGAATTACCTGATAGTACATCATGTCATGTGAACTCTCCGCCTTGAATGCAGACGGAGGGCTGCTATCCCCCATTGGCTCGCTGCTGTTGGTGAGGTTCATGGAAGTGGCCACCGCCGAACCCAGGTTGGAGGCGACACCTGCGCACGAATGTTTTCTGTGAAGCAGTTGCTCACAAACGACAATACCGCAAAGAAATACCGAACAATACAAACAATTAATGAAACACTATAGCTCTATAAGTAAGGACGCCCAATTTTCACGAAGAGAGTACGACGAAGGCAATATTTCAATATCCCACACGTACAATTCTGGTTACCGGTGGCTTTCATTTGTGAGAAGAGTGTATTTGGCTGCGCCAATCAGAACTGTGTTACTCTGGTACTGAAAACTTGTAATTCACAGACAAGCACCAGAGGTGAATAAAAGTTATAACTATTCCAATTCGAGAAAGAGGATCTGAGCTAATGCATTTTGAAAAGCAACTAAGCAAGAACACTTTTCACAAAAATCAGCGTCCCTATCTATAGGACATAACATTATTGAAACAAAGACTTGCAAATAACAAACCACACTGCCGGGATGCACGTAAGCACAAGACGCAAGTCTGGTAGAGAGAAAAAAAAACACCACTGCAGCTCAAATACAAAATCTTTCCAACCCAATGTACCTAGGCATACAGCTTAGCAGATTATGTGGACAAACTGTCTTACATTTCAGTTTGGTAAAAAAAAAAAAAAAAATTGTAAACTGATATAAATCAGTAAGAAAAGAAAAAGCATTCTTTGTAATTCGAACAAGCAAACCACCCACACACAGCCAACATAAAACTAGTTATAAAACATGATAAGTCTAAAATGTACTTTCTTTTTTACAATCAACAATTTTATTTTGAATTTTTTTTTTGTTCTCACAAAGAGTGTAAAAAATCATTTTTCACAGTAGATTAAGAATTTAAAAAAATGTTTTCACTAGCATCTACCATGCCTTGTAAAACACCTTTCAAAGAAACTCCCCAATGTACCAATAGCTTAAAATTTCACTGGCAACAAAAACTCACTAAAATGACCTATAACCTATTTAATAGTAACACTAATATTAATAATACTAGAATTATTTCTTATCATTAACATTTAAGAAAATTTTTAATTCAGTTTTAATACTAATTATATAACTGACAAACATAAATAAAAGCTGTAAAATGGTGTAAGTAACTGAAGTTTTCACTCCAGAGAGAACACCGGGTGTAAATGTCTGCTCACCCATGCCAACGGAAGGGTACGGGCTGGTGGCGTTGAGGTCAGCGATGGGCGGCGGCAGCGTAGCGTTGNCTGCTCACCCATGCCAACGGAAGGGTACGGGCTGGTGGCGTTGAGGTCAGCGATGGGCGGCGGCAGCGTAGCGTTGTGCAGCAGGATGCCTCGGCCGTTATCAGCAGGCGGGTAGGGCACGCCCCCGCCGGCGTAGTGGTGGTGATGGTGGTGGTGGACGAAGGGGTGCGCCATCTGGCTGGCCTCCGCAGGGCCGGGGAGGCTCAGCATGTTTGCCAAGTCCTGCCAGCGCTGCTCCATGCTCACTGCACGCACGAACGGCATGCGGCCCTGCGTCACACCACACGGTCCTCTCTCCAGACGCTGCAAATAAAGGGGTGTCGCACTTTCTAGCCCTGACTGTTGTTAATGCAAACCTACCGGGGGGAGGGAGGATCGAAAAGAGGTCCGCAGGTCTCCCTCCCGGCCGGCATTTCTAACTCTAATGGATGGAATTGAAATGTATGTAATCCAAGTAGTAGCAGTCTAGTTCCTACACGCATAACTCAATAAACAGTAGAACAGACTGTAACGAAACTGACCCTGAAGTTGCTAGGGGAGGGGGTGGACTGCAGGAAGTCTGCAACACTCCCCCCTTCTGGCAACTTGGCGTAGTTAGTTTGCACTGTAATCTTAAAATGGAATCTACAAAGAGGGTATTGGGAAAGTAAGGCATTAATAAAAAAATTAAGAACATCTTATACTCCCGCATCGCACGGAAATGGCACAGGTGCGGAGGTGGTAAAAAACTGCGAAACTGGCCTTCGGCTGGTAATGAAAAATTTATGTTAATGTGTTAACANACAGGTGCGGAGGTGGTAAAAAACTGCGAAACTGGCCTTCGGCTGGTAATGAAAAATTTATGTTAATGTGTTAACACAGCCATTAGAATTTGAAAGCTTTGTTATAGTGCATTATTTAATTTTTTTTTAATTTGATCATACGAAAAATTTAAAGTTGAAAATTATAGTCTGTCAACAATTTATGTACTATTTTGTTAATTTTAAGACTATTATCTTGGCATGTTTACTCATTTTATGGTTTGTATCCTTAATTATTTTGCAAAAAGTTGGCAATTTTCAAATTCAAAACTACACACTGTGTCAACTATTACTGTCTATGATACTTACCAGTATCCAAACATATTTTCAATAAATCTAAATCCATCAAAATAGAGTATGTATGTTTGAACTATGTTTTTTATTTTATGTTTTGGAAATTTGTACACTGTGAGATCTATCCATAGTTCTTAAAATAAAACTTTTTGAAAAAGAAATAAAAAATGGTTGTTGTTAAAATATGTGAAGTTCCCTTTTTTATGTAACATGCATGGTCACTATATTTAATAAATGATGAAATGTTTCTAAATAGCTACATTGAAACCAAAACACTCGTTCCAAAGACAGAGCACAACTGTGTGAATACCAAGAATAATGGATTAAATACAATTAACCCACTGTGAAGCAGAATGTTGAACACAGCTATTCAAAGAATGAAAATACCCCTTACTATTTGGTTAAAATCTATCATGTGTCCTATACTGGGGATCCAGTGTATGTGCATTGATAGAAACACTTTAAAAATGTATAATGTCAAAATCAAAGTTGCATCATTTTTTAGAGATATGCAAGTACTAGAACTTTGAGCCCGAGCGCTCGCTGCTTTCAGCTTGAGCAAAGCTGCAAGTATTTTTCAGGCTTGAAAAACTTGAGCTTCCGTACCAATGGCAGGTCATTTGGCCGACAACGGACAAGACAGCGCTAATGAAAACACCACATTGTTTATTAATGAAATGTAAATATTCAAAATGTACAAATCTTCCAGTAAAACAATTCCCCAGAAACGGAAAGGCATAATGCTGACTAACAGCAAAATTAGCATTAACAATGAGCTGCAAATCCACCTAAAAGACGTGGCGCCCAACGAGACAGTTTGTTTACAGTTTGGTGGAAAATAAGACGNGGTTAACAGCAAAATTAGCATAAACAATGAGCTACAAATCCACCTAAAAGATGTGGCGCCCAACGAGACAGTTTGTTTACAGTTTGGTGGAAAATAAGACGCCATTCACAAAATTGTACTTTAAAGGGTAGGTGTGTTCTCGTTAAAATTATTCCTCAGAATTGTGGACATAACCACAGATTACTGCAAACACACAAATATTATCGCTACTGTAAAATTAATTTTTTTGGTAGGTAATATGAAAGCGTTTGAGCTCGAAATCGATTCAACGCTCTGTAATTTTTCAGTAGGCTCGGTCAGGCGCTGTTCGTACTAAAAATGTTAAGACTTTTAGACTACTATACCAAAAACTAGTGAAATAAAATGAACATTTTCACAGTTGAAGGTGACAAGAGAACGTAAGATTTGGAAAACGCAATGTATGTACCACAGAACTCGTAAACTGAACAACACACGAGTGAAAAACAAATAGCGCTTGCAGAATTTTAAAAGGGTGCGAGTCCGGGTGAGTTGCATCAACAACAAACGACGATGGCATGTTGATGTACTGCGCAGCAGCCAGTGGGCGGCACGCTAGCGCATAAGTTGCAGCAAACTGCGACTGCAAAAGGCAGTTTATACTGTAGTAAATGAATGCACTGAAACATTACAACTCCTACATTTACATAAGTTAAGTGCACTCGTCACAATGTTTACAGGAACTATTTAAAGGACCTAACAATGGGCTTCAAGACACGAGCATGTTGCCTACCTGCCTGACCACTCGCAATATCTTTCAAATGTTCACGTGGATTTCTTGGAAAAGGTTCACCAGAAAGTGTTCCGAAAAGATGACCTTTCCTGTAAATTTCGAAGTACTGATTCATAATTTGTTGTAACAAATCATTTACACTTAGTGTTATTAAGTTCCATGCAAACGTAGGGTCGCAGCCCCCATTTACTTAATAAAGGGGGATGATTTTACCAAGCATTCTCAAAGGTGTTCAGATATCTGTTATGTACACACATCACTACGTAGTACTTTCTGAAAATTCTAATTAAAAGCATTAAAAACTATTTTCCCTTAAAAATCACGTATGGGAAAAGTGGTACGTAAGTTTATATTTTGGTAAGAANACGGGAAAAGTGGTACGTAAGTTTATATTTTGGTAAGAAATAACCTGCTTGAATTTGTCAGTATCGTTCAAAAACACCCTGTGTGTCTATATTATATAGAGAGGCAAGTATAAAATAAAAATTTAACTTGGTGATCAGGTTACTTTCACAACCACTTCACTGCTTACAAAAAGAAAAAACATGAAGGATACATACGTGGAATTCTAGTTTTCTCCACGCTGTTGTACAACAACGTATGACAATGAAGGTACATTAATAAATATATGACAACAGCCATTCAATCATTTATCGTATAAAGGTCAAAATGACATACTGTAACCTTGAAGGCGTTTATTTCACAACATCTTTTTTTTTTTGTGTACTACTGCTATTGCTAATGACGTCCATCATAAAATGAATTCACTGCAAAAACCGTGCTTTATTAAGTGTGGGTAATTTCTCACTGCATGCTTGAACCATTGTCATAGCAACACTAATAAGACAGAAAAAAGTACATGTATGCCTCGCAGTTGAAAAAACACATTACCACCAATATTAATAATGGCATTAACACACCTGTCTCCTCAAAGTTTTTGTGTAATTTTAACCAGACTTCAAATAGAAAACATATACTGTACAAATAATATTCAACAAAACCTACCATATCAAATATGTTTATTTTACTAACTTGTTGCGAGAAACAAACGCTAGTTGTGGCAATGGTCGACAGTCTGGTTTCTAGAAGAAACCAACTCACGTTCAAATTACATAAAAGAACCAACAAGACCTTAATTCAGTTATTCCAGCTGGCAACCTGCGATTAGATAGTTACGATTATTAGGAATACGCAGAATGCTGGCAATAATATTCAAATTCTTGCATGTATCAAAAGTTGTAAGGCTTACAAATTCAACTGACTTGCAGCCTTGCCGCTGTAAAGCAAGC